>APFE030840262.1:15528-71160 GCA_000404065.3 Pinus taeda
GAAAATGCTGAGAAAGACAATGGTGGGGGTCCAGGTGGACTTGGCAGGTGGCCACCAATATCCACCTGGATCATGATATGATGCGAGAATTGGAGGATAGGACAGCTGACATGAATAAAAGGTCCTATGCGATCATTATCGACTTATACCATCATAATTGATTTGTAAATGATTTTCATGTATTAAAGGTTCGAAAGGGCTATATACATAATCTCATTTCAATCATTTATAAAGATATAAGAAGAAGGGTTTTATAATTACTATTGGTGTTTAAGAAATATGACTTCAATACCATCAACAGAGCTATGTTGCCCACAAGTGTCCATAACCTTAACAAAGTTGTTTATTTCACCCTTGGAACCATAATCCTTTGTGTATGCCTAGGAAAGTGTTGTGCAATGTCAAAATGGAGGCCATTATGCTGGCTTGGTAACCAGATGAATCACAATGCCATTCACCAGGAAGGAGTGAAAGGTGGGCAAGCTGGCTCATGATGAGACCTCCTGTTCCAAGGACTTTTTATTTGTCTGCTGTGCCTCTTGGATCATATTCCTGGTGTGGTGGCCATAGTGGGAATGCCACTTCAATTTCTTCCTTATGATCATGGTAGGTTGGCTCTTGATGAGACCCCCTATCCTTCATCTGACAAATCATGTTAGCAATCATATAAACGTTTTTCTTTTTCTTCTTTTCTTTTATATAACACTTTTCCTATTTATATACAGAGGGTGGTTGAACACTCCTTAAGAGTAGGGATGGTGGAAGAAGTCTTAACATCTAAATGGAGAAAAGTATGCCCTTATTCTTATTCAATAATAATGATCAAAGAGAATTATGGGGATTTATGAAGAACCATCATGATAAAAATAATCAATCATATTGGTATTAGTAAAATAATGACAGCAAGGTGATCAATAGTTATGTCCTTTCTTATTTTCTCTTATCAATTCAAAGCAATTTCTTCTAAAGATAACGATTTTTATGCAATTTGCTGATTTTAGTATCCTCTAGTTTTTGTATTTGTTGCATAAATGTATCGTTGTGCGTTAAATGACCATGACTCACAAAAATGATCTAAATGGTAAAACACACAAAAAGAAAACAATGCACTCCAAAAATGCTATTCTCAAGATAGAACAGCTATTGTACACAAAAACCACAAGCAAAAGGAAAAACATGCTTGAAATTGTTGTTCCTTGAGAGGCACAACAACTGTCCCTTAATCGGAACAACAAAGAAGACAAGCACAAACAAAGAATGCAAAAATGCCATTCCTTCAGAAAGGAACAACAAAAACGGAAGTGTTGTTCCTTCGGAAAGGAACAACAAAAAATAAAAGTGTTGTTCCTTCGGAAGGGAATAGCAGAAAAACGAAAGTGTTGTTCCTTCGGAAAGGAACAACAAAAAAATGAAAGTGGTGTTCCTTCAGAAAGGAACAACAAAAAATGAAATTGTTGTTCCTTTCGAAAGGAACAACAGAAAACGAAAGTGATGTTCCTTTGGAGAGGAACAACGAAAATGCAAAAGTGATGTTCCTTTGGAAAGGAACAACAAAATGTAAAAGTGTTGTTCCTTCGAAAAGGAACAACAAAAAGACAGAAGTGTTGTTCCTTTGGAAAGGAACAACAACAATGAAGAAATGCAGAAATCTGTACAGAAAGTAATTTACTCAAAGAAAACAAAAGAATTATGTACAAAATTTAAAAGCAATCAAATCACTTAGTGAACCAAAGGTGAGGAAGACTTCTCTTCCCCTGCCAGAATTTGCATGTCGGAGTCTTCTTGGAGTTGCTAGTAGAAGGATTCCCAAGTAAGTGGTTTTCGGTACAATCAAACTCGGTGGCCCTTTGCCTTAAAGGTATGTCCAAATCCATTAATGGTGGTCAAAGTAATGGTGCGATTATCATGTACCTTCTGGATTTTGTATGGTCCCAGCCAGCGAGTTTGAAGTTTCCCCCGAAAATCTTGAAACCTGGAATCGTATAGGAGTGCCCAATCTCCTTCATGGAATACTTTCTTTTTGATGAGGGCGTCGTGCAATTTGGCTCTTTGTTGTTGGATTAATGCAGTATGTTAAAGAGCAGAGAGTATGATTTCATCCAGTTCGTTGATTTGCTATAGTCTTCTGACTTAGTTACCGGAGAATCCACAGTAGAAATCGTTTTTTTGCCAGCGTTTCAAATCGCAACCAGGATCCATCATCAAGACCAATTGAATGCTTGATAGAAGAAGTGCAGATTTGAGAGATAAATAGTAAAGAGGGAAAAATAAGATGAAGGTTGGCTACCACTATTTCTTTGATGAGAGGTCGGTCAATTTCATTTATTTTTATAATAATAATTATTTTATTATATTATTATTATTTTAATTATAAATTAGATTGTTTATTAATACTAATAAATATTATTAATCTAAATTAAATAGTTATAATTATTATTAATAATAATTTGGAATTATCATATATTATTGATAATTTTATTATTATTAATGTAATAATTAATATTAATAATTAGTATTAATAATATTAAAATTATTAATATAAATTGAACTAGATTGTTATAAATTAGGATATTATTAACATATTTTACTAGATTTGTTCTTTATTATAATAAATTATACTTATATTGTAATATTAATAATTAATATTAATAATTGATATTTATTAATGAATAGTAAATTAGTATTATATTTATTATTTATTAACTTAATTTAAGTTAGTATTATAGTTTTTTGTATTAATATTTAAAATTATTTAAAATGAATTAATGTTATTAATTATTGTTATTAAACTAAAATTGATAATAAACTAATATTAAGGAGAAATTTGATTAATTAATTAATTAATTTGCTTTAATTTTTGTATATATATATATATAAATGAATAGTTATTATTATTTATAATTATTATTGAGAATGATTAATTAATTGGAGACTAATTATAATTATTATATTAATTAATTGGGGACTAATTATAATTATAATTATTTTAATTTATTAAAGTTAGGTTACTAATTTATTTATTTAACATTCGAAAGGAGTAGATTGGACAGTTTCTTCCTTTGACATTTTTCAGTAATGTGTCCTTCATTAATGGCTTTCAGAGCGGCCCTGGAATCAATAATGGACCAAAGATCCTTGCTGATGATGCTGGCAAGTTTTAGGTGTGCAGAGAATGTTGAGCGTCCAAAATAATCCAGAGAGGCCCTGACCTTTTTAATTTCTGCCCTAATTAGAGACATGCTTAGTTGAAAAAACGCTTTGCTATTATGTCTGTTGTGTAACCTATGATTAATTTGTGCAAATGGAGGAATGAGATTATTGTCACGACAATTCTTAAGAAAATGTAAGTCTGCAGTTCTTCTTGCTATCTTCGCTCTAGATTTTTCGAGTAAATTGATTTCACTCCAGGTATCCCCTCCGTATAGGGAAATGATTCTGGATTTTAGACCTCTGTGGCTCATTTCTTCTGACTTAGTTGCTGGAGAAACCACAGTAAAAATCGTTTTTTGCCAATGTTTCAAATCCCAACCGGGATCCATCATTAGGACCAATTGAATGCTTGATAGAAGAAGTGCAGATTTGAGGGATAAATAGTAAAGAGGGAAAAATAAGATGAAGGTCGGTTACCACTATTTCTTTGATGAGAGGTCGGCCAATTTCATTTATTTTTATAATTATTATTATTTTTTTTATTTTTTTAGACAAAGTTCGGTTGCTATGTATTGATCTGAAAAAAGAAAGAGGCAAACTGCCATACATATGATGCTTCCTGAGCATTTTGAATCCAAGGAATTACAAAAAGGCTCATTTCCTTGATTCTTTCTTTTGTTTTTTTTCCTCTAAAACTGCTTACACTACTATATATTCTAACAAACTGCAAGCCCCAAAATTTACATCTACACTTCATGTAGAATCTATGTCTATATGGCTTATCTTTCTTGCTGTAGATCCTTCTGGTTCCAGATCTGGGTCGTTTGGCTTTGCACTTGAAGAGGATGTTGCATCTTTGAACTTTTTGTCCATAATAAACTTGAGGATGGAAATCTTTTCCTCAGCATGGCTGCACCTGTTGCTTAAGTTGCTAAACTGTTCATGCAGGGAGTGAACTCTGTGAAGGAAAAGATTCATCTCAGCTCTGTATTTCTCATGGATTATTTTGCACTGCTCTTCAAGCCTTGCTTCCAGGTTGCGAACTTGGTCTTCCAGAGCTTTCTGCTGCGCTCTCACTTCATCGAACTCAGCTTGTAGATCTCTGCAATGAAAACACTGCTCTTGACGCGCCATTGGGACTGTGGGATGCCGGTTCACTCTGGAAACTCTGCTGTCTGTCTTATCTTGAAGGCTCGGAGTCTTATTGCTGAAGATAGCAACCGGTCGTGCTATGATAGCGTCTTTATAGCAGAGACATGGGCTGCCTCGGAGATCTTGAAAGAAAGCGCTTACTGTTCTTCTCTTAGTGCTATAGGATCGCAGTTCCTTGCTGCTGCTAATGGCTGCCAAGCGCGCTGTATCTGCTTCTCTGAAGGAGCTGCCTAGGCTGTCGCGAAGGACTTGAGGGGATTCGCCTTTCTCTCTGCTCTCTGCTCTGTGAGCTCGAACTTTTCTTGTGATGATATGAACCGAGGCCCCCCTGATATAAATGGACAAATGCAGTTGATGAGAGTGGGAAGGAAGAGGCCTCTTTCCAATGATCGACTGCTTCATCCGATGCGGACCTGAGCCTCGAGCAGTGCACTGATTGGCGGGACGATTTTCTGATTCTGACTGTCTGATTCGCTTGATTTGAGTGGATCCCCTGGATTTTGTTCTGAAACCTGTCCAGTCCGCTCGGCTTGTATTTTCCTCTGCTCTGCTTATACACCTGCGTTCATTGATTTTGTTGACTGCTGTTCCCCGTGACTTGTTTGGCTGCACGTTTCTCATGGAATTGGATGGAAGGATGAGTTGTTGTTACAGCTGAGATTACCTTTGGGTCGTGCGCAGGCCTTGTTGGCACACTGGTCCGCAATTTTGTTTAGCCCACGTAGGATGTGAAAATAGTGGACCTCCTCCAACAATTCGTGGAGGATCTGATTTCTGCTGTTGATTTGTTGCAGTAGAATATTTGGCGTGCTCTGTCTTTGCACCATGAGCCTAATGATGATTGCTGAGTCTCCAAAGACCATCGCCTTCTTGATTCCTATCTTGATCAGCTGTGAGAGACCTTGGAACAAAGCCAGCCCCTCTGCCCTGTTGTTAGATAGCTCTCCCAGCCCCCATTCAAATTGGAGAATTGTCTCACCATTGGCATTGCAGATGAGACCCCCAGCGCCTGCTAGACCTGGGTTTGATTTTGAGGCGCCATCAAAGAACATGTAGAATTTGTTGCAGTTGCTCAACCAGATAGCAAATTCCTTTTCCTTGTGTCTCAGTTTCCAAGCACTTCTAGTTTCTTTTAGCTGTGGATTTACTGAGTTTGATGTCTGGGTGTTGAGTGTGCTTCCTTGGGCATAACCAATCAAATTTCTTTCTTCTATGCTGTAATTGGTGATATCGATCTTGCCTTGAGTTTGAGCTATTATTGCCTCCACCGCTAAATTTTTTGCCTTGTGGCACATGATTCTTGTGTTGCATCCTTTATCTTGGAAAACTTTTTTGTTTCTAGCTAGCCATATGCGCCATACTAGAGTTAAAGGTATAGCGTTCCATATTCTTTGCGTTATTTTGCTTTGCTTTTCTTTCCATGGATAGTGTTTCCTCCAACTGTAGACTGTGTCTGCAATAGAAGCCTTTGGTTCCCATGTGACTCCCCCAATTAAGGCCATTTGTTTCCAACAATCATCAGCTATCCTACATTCTATAAAAAGATGATGTATTGTTTCTTCTACTTGACAGCAGTTTGGGCACCTGGACGGTCCCATAATACCCCGTTTCTTTAAGTTTTCTGCTGTTAGAATCTTCCCTTTCATGAGAAGCCAAAAGAAGAATTTGACTTTAGGAGGGGCTTCAGCTTTCCAGACCAGCTTCCATTGACTCCATATGGCCTGAGGAAAGGTGTTGCTGCATAGATATTGGTAGCCAGCTTTGACCGTGTAATGAGTTCCCATGGGGTCCCATCTAAAACCATCTTGCTTGCCTTTTTGTGTTGGAGCTTTACTGTGCAGGTGGTTCTTTAAGGCCTCGATGCTTGGCTCTAGCTCCCTAGGGTAATTCGGAAACTTCCAATCAACCCAAGCTTGGGTATGACTTTCCCAATGCGAAATTTGAGCTAAGCTCCATATGCCTTTGTCGTTGAGCCAGCTTATAGCTGGGGTTACCTCCATATTTGTTCCAATAGGGGTCTGTCCTAATATTCTGTCAGTGGAGATCTTAATGCTACTCCCCTCTCCTGGAACCCTTGATATATTTTGAATCATAAAGGGTATGACTTTCTTGCATAGCTTCCAGATTTTTGTGCTTTCTCTATTGGGGATATTAGTGTCCAAGAGTTGCTGTCTTGTGCTGCTCAGGTATTTAGCCTCTAAGGCCATCTTCCACCAGGTTGTAGCTCCTGAGATTAGCCTCCAAATTATTTTAGCTCCCAGAGCTAAGTTCAGCAATTTTGGAGATCTTATTCCAAGTCCTCCTTTTTCATTCGGTTGGATGACACTCTTCCAGCTAACCAGATTAAATTTTCTTTTCTCGGTTTTCCCTCCTTGCCAGAGAAAATGCCTGAGCGCTCTTTCCATTTTCTGATGAAACATCATTGGGGCTTGATGCAAGGAGAAACGGTAGATGGGGAGAGAGGCCAGGCCCGATTTGAGAAGGACAAGACGTCCAGCTGGATTCAACCACATAGAACCCCATTGCTGGATTTTTCTCTGTATTTTGTCGAGAATTTCAGTCCATGTTTCAGCCTTTAGAGGGCCCATACTCACCGGCATTCCTAAGTAATTGAAATGGCTCTAGTTTAACTTGTATGAGACTCCAAGCTCGCTAGCAATGCTGTGGATGGTGAGATTGGAAACATTCCATCCGTATATGCAGCTTTTAACCTGATTTACCTTTCCTCCAGAGAATTCCATGAATTGATCTAAAATCTTTTTAAAGCACCTTGCAATAGTGATGGATGCTCCTCCCATCAAGAGGGTGTCATCTGCAAATTGTGAGTGATTAATATTCTTTGTGCCTTGTTCAATTTGGATTCCAGTGATCATGCCTGTTCTTCAATTGAATTCTAAGGCCTTGCTTAGAGACTCCGCCATGAGGATAAAAAGGTATGGGGACAAGGGGCGGCCTTGCCTGAGGCCTCTAGTTGATTGGAAGGCAGCGCAGGGTCTACCGTTGATTAGAGGGGATATCCAAGGGTTCGATATGTAGGCTTTGATCATGCTGATAAAGAAGGGGTCAAATCCCATTTTATGGAGCACTGCATACAGGAAGGAGTGTCTGACCCTATCGAAAGCATTGGCTAGATCTAGCTTTAGGACAAAACCTTTTTCTTTTCGGCTTATGCTTGAGTGAATGGCCTCCTGCACTAGAAGAATGGAGTCAGTTATGTGCCTGTTAGGTAGAAAGCCCCCTTGGTTTTCAGAGATCAAAGAAGTGAGATGAGGTTTGAGTCTGGATGACAGAATTTTTGTAATTATTTTGTATGCTGAATTACACAAGGATATGGGTCGGAATCTAGAGAAAGAGGAGGGCCTGTTTTCTTTAGGGATTAATGCTAGGTATGTTGAATTAGTGAATCCTCCCAATTTCCCTTTCCTTAGGACCCAACGAATCATCTTTAGCAGATCTTTTTTTATCATCTGCCAGTACTCTCTGAAGAAACTGATTGGAAACCCATCGGGTCCAGGGGCTTTGTCAGGGTGAAGGCTCCAAATTGCTTTCTGAACTTCTTCTTCTTCAACTTCACGCGTAAGCCTGTTGTTTGTTTCTTGGGTGACGTCTTTGGGCATGTGCTGAAGCAGAGCTGAGTAATCCTCTTCACTTTTTTCTTCAGTCAGGAGGTTTTTGAAGTGGTTGGTGGCTGCTTTCTTTATGGTATCCTGGGAAGTGAAACTGTTCCCCTCACTGTCAATAATTGAGCTTACTGTATTTCTGGCCTTTCTAACAGTAGTCTGCTTATGAAAGTAAGAGGTGTTTTTGTCCCCCTCACGCAGCCATAACTGTCTTGATTTTAGCCTCCATTTTACCTCTTCGTCCCTTAGTGTTTGACTCAGTTGGGTGTAAAGCATTTTTTCACCCTCTTTGTCCTGCTGTGAGAGTCCAACATCCTCAATCTTTTTCTGCAGCTCTTCAAGATTTTTCTTTATGCGTTTTTTGCTTAAATCAGGTTCCTGAAATTTGGTCTTTGCCCAATTTTTTAGAGCCTGTCTGGTTCTCTTCACCTTTGTCTCCCAGATATAAGTCGGGGAGCCTTCCACATGTTGGGTCCATGCCTGCCATACCGCATTTCTAGCTTCGGGGATTCGATTCCATAAAGAGCAGTATTTAAAAGGGAGAGGACCGAGCTGACATTGTCTGAGGAGGGTGAGCGTTATTGGATAGTGGTCAGAGGCAGAGATGTTGAGGATATTTGACTGACCAGTAGCGAAGGAGGATAGGTAAGAGATGTTTATGAGGAAACGGTCAAGTCTCTCCATGATATTTCCAGCTCCTAGCCGCCTGTTGCTCCAAGTATACCGTCGATTCTTAGGCTTTATATCTACCAATTCTTGTTCCTGCATAATGTGCTCAAGTTGGTTTCTAAAGGGATCAATAGTGAAGGTTCCCCCTCTTTTCTCATTGGCGTGAAGGACTAGGTTTAAATCCCCTGCAAGGATGAGGTTGTTATCTCGTTCTTCTTCTAAGTTTGCTTCCAGCGTGTTCCAACATGCTTCTTTCTCCCTGTACTGATTCAGAGAGTAGATATTATAAACTCTTATCGTTGCTCCATCCTCCTTGCTTTCTAATTTGACACTGATCCAGTGCTGGTTAATTTTGGTGGAGTTGCAGCTCCATTTTCTATTGTCCCACATTGTTAAGATGCCACCTGAGGCTCCTCTTGCTTCACTTGCGCATCCACTGTATTGTTTTTGTTGGCTTAGGATCCTGTTGGCTTCAGATTGATCTTGCTTTGTCTCTTGAATAAGGACGATTTCAGGCTTTTCACTTTGAATTAAGTCCTTGAGGGCTGCTATCTTAGAGGGGTGCCCTAGTCCCCTACTGTTCCATGATAGCATTTTCATCATGATTTACTGGCTGCATGGAGAGGTGCTCGCCTCTCTCTTCCTTTGGTGTTATTTTCTTTATCTGAGTGGCCAAGAATGAAGGATTCAATAGGGGTCTGAGATCCCATGGCAATGTCTTTCTGAGCGTTTTCTTCCCTGTGCTGTTTAGCAGTTTTTCTACCAGGTCCGTGTTTTTTTGGTATATCACTGGGCCCTCCATGGTCCTTTGAGGAGCTTCTAGTTACTCGAGCAAATAGGGAGTCAGGGGAGGGCTGGGAGATGTGAGGGGAAGAAGGGTGCAGGGAGAAGTCAGGGGGGGAAGGGTCAGGCTCAGATTCTTCGGCAGAGAGGGCTGCGAATGGATTAGAAGATGGAGGAATGGGAGGATCTGGTTGACGGGGGGATGAAGAGGGGGGATGCAGAAGAGGCTGCTGAGAGGAGGAAGGGAGGGGCTGATGGGATAAGTTGAGATGGACGGAGTTCTGAAGGGGGGGTTCAGGTGCTTCAGAGACTGATGGTTTCAATGGCGGAGCAAATTTTTTTTTTTAACGGTTTCCCATTTCCTTTCTTGCTCATCTGATTCTACATTTACAATTTTAGTGCATCTATTTGCGAAATGTCCATATTCGTGACATACCTTGCATTTGAATGGAATCTGTTCATAGTCCAGCTGCTGTATGTGGCTCCAATCGTCAACTTTCAGTTTGATTGCTTCAGGTAGTCCACGTCCCAGATCAACTTCTACACAGATCCGCGCACAGGCCTGCATGTTGTCTTTAGGTTCACTACGATCTATATATTTTCCGACCGCGTTCCCTATTGCTTTGACCGAGTCATCGCCCCAGCAATGAAGGGGAAGGTGAGGCAACCTGACCCAGACAGGAACAGCATTTGGAATATCGAGCTCTGGATCGAAATCCGGGGTCCATTTGTTGAGATAGAGACCCCTGGAATCCATGAAGTAAGGCCCGTTTCTGAATATCAGGTCCTTGTCCTCCTTAGTTTCAAAATGGAAGGTGTAGTATCCTCTGCCGCAGAACCTTATTGATATTTTCCCTTGAATCTTGTCTGCCCAGTTTCGCTCAACCCACCTTTGCACAGTTTTGGGTGAGGGCCATAGACCTGTAAATTGGCCGATTAATCCTTTCTCAGCTAGAGAGATAGCTGCCATGCGAGGCATGGTCGGAGGCAAAAGAACTTCCTGTAACACATCTAGTTTTTTGACAAACTTGGTTGCTGTTGGTCTTGGTCTTTGCTGTGGAAGAGATTTAATCAGAGTAGAAAAAGCTTGTTGCAATGCTGGATCCCCCCCTGGTGGATCCGGGGGATCCATGAGTCTGAACAAGAGAGCAGCAGCGGAAGCGAGATCAGGCCGAGGCAGGCTCAGGCGCGCGCGCGCGTAGAGCAGAAGCAGCGAAAAAAAAAAAAAATAAAAAAAAAAAAAAAAAAAAAAAAAAATTATAATTATTATTAATTAATTTTATTTTAATATAAAATTTAGAATGGTTATTATTAATATAAATTCTAATAAATATTATTAATCTAAATTATAGTTATAATTATATAATATAAATTGGAATTATCATTATTATTGATAATTTTTATTATTATTAATGTAATAATTAATATTAATAATAGTATTAATAATATTAAAATTAATATAAATGAACTAGATGTTATAAATTAGGATTATTATTAACATATTTACTTGATCCTTTAAATAATAATAAATTATTTAATACTAATGTAAATATTAATAATTATAAATAATTGATAGTAATAATTAGTATTAATATTTAATATTATTAAACATAATAATAAGTTGTATTTAATAGTTTTTTGTATTAATATTAAAATGAATAATGTTATTTAATTATTGTTATTAACTAAAATTGATAATAAACTAATATTAAGGAGAAATTTGATTAATTAATTAATTAATTTGCATTATATATTATTATAATATTATATATATATATATATATATATATATATATATAGTTATTATTATTTATGATTATTATTGAGAATGATTAATTAATTGGAGACTAATTATAATTATTATTATTTTAATTTATTAAAGTTAGGTTACTAATTTATTTATTTAACATTCGAAAGGACTAGATTGGACAGTTTCTTCCTTTGACGTTTTTCAGTAATGTGTCTTTCATTAATGGCTTTCAGAGCAGCCCTGGCATCAATTAATTTGTGCCTCGTTTAAATCTAGACCAACTTCTTGTGCTATTCTCAAGGTTTGTATTTCTAATTCTTGGAAAGATGGGTTCCTTTCCAAATACTAGCTGATATGGTGAATAACTAGTAGTGCTTCTCCATGTTGTTCTGTATGCCCACAAGGCTTTCGGCAATCTTGTAGCCCAATTGCGTCTGTGTCACACAATGATTTTTATCATTATTGTTTCTATTACTTTATTCGTGCTCTCTACTTGGCCATTTTCCTGTGGGTGGTATGGAGTAGTAATTTTATGCTGAATATGATAGCTTTTTAGTGTTGCAACGATTTTATTACCAGCAAATTGAGGTCCTCCATCCATGATTATGTCTCTTGGGAGGCCATATCGCACAAATATCTGGAACAGGAAATGAATAACAGAATCCTCTATAGCTCTTGGTAGTGCCTCTGCTTCAACCCATTTGGTCACATATTCCATTGCTACCAAAATATATGTTTTCTGGTTTGATGATGGGTTGATTGGACCAACAAAATTGAGCACCCAATGCTCAAATGGTTCAATAAATAGTTGTGGGTTCAAAGGAATTTCATCGGATTGTCCAGGGCATCTTACTCTTTGGCAACTGTCACAAGCTTGAAAAAATTTCTTTGCATCTTTGAAGATTGTGGGCCAATAATACCCTGTTTGCAGAACTTTGTAACCAGTTCTTCGATCTGTGAAATGTTCGCCACATGGTCCATCATGACAAGCTTTCAGAATGTCAAAAATTTCATCTTCACGGACACATCTTCTGATTTGCATATCTGTTCCTGTATGAAATAGGTAGCCCCCAATCCAAGAAAAGTGGGTAATACACTAGACAATCTGCTTTCGTTCATTGGGAGTCAGATGTTTTGGTAATTTCCCTACTGCTAAATAATTCACAACATCAACATACTAGGGTGTTTTGATAGTAACAATGAACAAATGTTCATCTGGAAATTGATCTTCAACTGCTGCTGCGCCCACTGGCTTTGGCATCCGTGAGAGAAAATCAGCTACAGGATTTTCTTTTCCAGGTCAGTCTTTTATTATAATGTCGAATTCCTACAATAAAATCAGCCATCTTGTTACTCTACCATTTGTAATTGGTTTATTTGCTAAATATTTTATGGCAGAGTGATTTGTATATAAAAGAACATGATATCCAGTGATGTAGTGCCTAAATTTATTTACAACATGTATCACAGCTAAAAATTCTTTTTCAGTAACAGTGTAGTTCAACTCAACAAGAGACAAATTCTTGCTAATATAATAGATTGCATATGGTTTTTTGTCTTCTTCCTGCCCAAGGACTGCTCCAATAGCTGTGTCTGAAGCATCTGATGAAATTTGAAATGGTAGGTCCCAGTTTGGATCTCTGTGTACTAGGGCTATTAACACAAGCTTTTTCAGATCCTCAAAAGCACGGTCACATTTATTTGTCCAAACAAAGTCAACATTCCCTATTAGTGCATATAGAGGTGCAACAATTTGAGAAAAATGTTCTATAAATCTCCTATAATAACCAGAAAATCGAAGAAAACTGCGTACCTCTATTTGTGTGGTAGGAGTAGGTATTAACAAAATTATTTGAATTTTGGTTGGATCTACCTGTATTCCAGCTGCTGAGATGTAATGACATAGGATGAGTCCTTCAATCATCATCATATAGCATTTTTCATGGCTCAGGCAGAGCCTGATAGCGATACATCGTTGCAGCACCTTTTCCAATGTGTCTAGTGCTGGGTTGAAATCATCTCCGTATGGTGTGAAATCATCCATGTATACTTCGATCCCTTCATTTATTAAATCTGAAAAGATGTTGACAATAACCCTTTGAAATGTGGCAGGGGCATTGTATAGGCCAAAGGGTAAAATTCTGTAGGCAAACATTCCCCAAGTACAGGTAAAAGTAGTTTTGTTTTGGTCGTCAGGGGCAATCTTAATCTGATTGTATCCATTGAAGCCATCCAAGAAAGAAAATAATTTCTTTCCTGTTAATGTATCTAATACTTGGTCAATGAATGGAAGGGGAAAGTGGTCTTTCTGGGTTGCTTTATTAAATTCTTTGTAATCTACATAATGTCTTTTAAATGAGGGTTAAGTCTTCTTTGGGGTTGGCGAACAGGTATTGCATCCTTTTTTGTATAAATGTGGTGTGTACATAGTTGGGGATCGATTCCATTCATGTCCAGATAATCCCATGAAAATGATTCCTTGTATTTTCTCAATAGTTTGATCAGCTTTTCTTCTTGTTCAAGAGTCAGGTTATTATTGATGTTTAAAGTTTTTCCTGGGTCAATCTCTATAGTTCTGATATTTGAAACAAAGGTAGTAGGTATTCTTTGATCATGAGTGTCTTTAAGAGGATCTTCTTCTAATTCATTATCAAATGTTGCCTCTATCATGTGACATTGTACATGGGATCTGGATTCAACTTGGTCAATATAGTTGTTAATAACATCATCCCCTGTTTGATCTTTGAAATCGAGGGCATCTTATATAGTTAATGGGGATCTAATGTTTTCGGTAAGTTATGCTACTAGATGTTGTTAGTTTTTATTATTGTTACACTTGGCTGGGCTAGAGGGTATAGGGCTAGATTCTTGATATTACTCCCTCTAGTTATGGTCATACTGCCTTGTCGGAAGCTAATGTAAGAATCAGTTGTTGCAAGCCAAGGTATGCCTAAAATTAATGGATGTCCATCAAGTCGGTTTTTGGGGTTTATTATCATAAAGTCGGTAGGATATTCCCAGGAATGAACGAATACCATGAAATCATGTAGTGTGCCTTCCGGCATAACCACTGATCGGTCAGCTAGCTCTAATAAAGCAGAAGTTGGTTCTATTGATATAATGCCTAATTTTTGACAAGTGGTGGTTGTTAAGATATTAATTGCAGCCCCTAAAACCACTAAGGCATTTGAAAAGTTTTGTCCATTGATTTGCACTGTCACTATTGGATTTCTTGGGTCTTCATATTTGACAGGTGCTTCTCTTCCTGATAATAGGCCAGATAAGGTGCCAACTACTTGGACTGTTGGGTTATTTGTTATTATCCTCGGTTTTCTTATAGATAACTCTTTGATGGTCTTTGCATATATTGGGATATCTTGGATGGCTTAAAGGAGTGAAATTTTTATGTACAAATTCTTAAGTTCTCCCAGAATATCAAAGTCAAGATGTTCTATAGGACGCGGTATAATTAATCATTCTGGGAATAGGGGAGAAGATGTGGTTGCTTGGTTGTGAGTATTTTTTTTGACCACATGCTCTTCTTGTAATGGTTGTTCTGTAGGTAACTGATTTTCAACTTGAACATTTTTATGTCCCTTGGTCTCTATAATGTGCCCAGACCTTAATTGAAGGTCGTTGCACTCCCTTAGATCGGTTCCTAGCTCTGGCGTTTCAATTATTTGAACAGATTGGATCGGTCTGTTATTTGGGTTCGGGTTGGGTTGGGCTGGGAGTTGCGGTCTTAAATTGGACTGGGGATTTTGTTGTAGTGCTGGCAGTGTAGGTTGAGGGAGTGGAATGGTTCCTACTGGCTGATTCATCGGTCTTTGCCAGTTTGTCTACCAGGCTTGACTCTGCGAAGTGGGAGGGGACCATTATGTTGGGTATGCATTGTTTTGCCAATATGGTGAAGTGTAGGGAAAATTTGGCCAATTAGATTGGCTTGCTTGATTCGGCCATGGCGATGATGAAGGAAATGGTTGTTGTGACCAATTTGAGAAGGGAGGTTGATTTTTCCACATTGGATTATATTGCTGAGCATGATATTGGGGAGGTTGGAAAGAAGAAGCTGAATCATACCTGATTGTCGTGGCTGCCTTTACGACACTAATTAAGTAGGTACATCGGTTCTGGTTCTTCTTCCACTTCTTTATATACCGCTTTCAAACTAGGAAGTGAGGGATAGCTTTCTATAGAGTGGTCTTTTGTACAAATGGCGCAAAGTTGAACCACGTCTAATCGACACTCTTTGTGGGTGTGTTTCTTTCTACATCTGGGATAGAATATTGCCAGATTTTACTCTGGCTCTGCTTGTTTCTGTTTAACTTGCATAATATCGAGCTGCGTTGTCAGAGTCCCCAATATATAAGTTTTGAAATTTTCTACTAAATTTCCAATTTCCGCGTGAGTTACTCCTTCTACAGAGGTCTTGTTGTCCCTTGTAAACCTGTCATGTTTTGCTGGTTTTAGCCTTGTGCTTCCTCGTCAACTCCTGATACATAAATCAATGATGTTAGCAAAATCTTTTTTATAGATGTCTCCTTTTCCCATAATATTCAGTGTTTCAATCCATTGTTCCTTCATACCTTTAATTAATGTTGTTTTTAGTACATTGTCAAGTAAGGGTAATTATGCATAAGGAGATCTTTGAAGATTATACTGAAAATGTTCAACATATTCTTCTAGTGTTTCATTAGGACTAGCTACCATCTGAAATATTTCATCTTTTAACTCTTTGGATATACAATAATCCTGATATTTCTTCAGGAAAGCACTTTTCATCTAATCCTAGTAATTTATAACACCTCCACCCAACCCCATAAACCATCGTAAGGAAGCCCATTTTAAGGTAGAGGGAAATAGTTTCAGCTTTTGGGGGTTGGTGGTATAGTCATATCCTCTGCACAGCACATCGAATTCAAACAAAAATGCATCTGGGTCTTCCGATGTTAGGCCATGAAATGTATGGATATGCTGGAGAGGAATTGCCTTCATGGGTGCATTGACTGCAGTATCTACAATGGGATATTGCAGTGTGGAGGTTTGGGTGTTTGGCTGGTTCTGGTCCATTTGGTCAAATATGTGCCAATAACCTTTCGGGATTTCTAGGAGGGTATTCGTAGGTTGGTTAGATAGAGCAGGGATGGCCTTAAGAGGAATGGCCTTAACGACACTTCCTTTGTTTGGGATGATGAGAGTTCCTAATGTTTGGGGGGATTTTAGCTCTTGAGGTTCTTCAACTTCGTTCTAGATTATTTTTGTAGCACTTCCCTTATCTGGGCTGCTTAATGGCTGAATTATTCCAAGAGGGGATCTTGGTTCTTCAGTTTCCCTTGTTTCTCCTCTTCCTTTGCAGAGGTTACTAAGGTTCCATTCTTGCAATGATTTTGGGCTAGAATTCTCAATTTCTTGAAAATCTTGCTCCTTAGTTTGGTTGTGCACCTCAACAAAGGCTACAGATGGTGATCCTATGGCCTGAAGGGAACTAGTAGGTTGTCTAGAAGCAATTTTTCTAGGTCCTACTGAAGGCTGAGATTCTGCTTTTTAATGATTTCGTCTATAAAGGTCGATCGGCCAAGGTTTACCGGCCTGTTAGCTTTATCAACTTGGGTAGTGGTTTAGGATTCTTTTCAGACTTTTTCTGCTTAGTCATGCACACAAATAAAATGTCGATTTCTACCCAAAACAACAATAAATATGCAGGAAAGCGGGTAGGGGAGTAGGACTATTATATGCTCCATACGCAGGTTCTTACCTTCCATTTTTAAAACCCAATTATCTCCTATCAGGTACTTACACTACTCTGAAAAGAAACAACAAACAAATGGCTACACTCTTCCTCGACAACAACGCCAAAAGGTTGAGCAGTAAAAAGGGTTTCTTTCACCTCTATTTACCCTACATTAATTATCAATCCAGGTACAATTTGTTATCTCAAATAGTGTACTTAGTTTGAGGCAGTCATTGGTCAAGAGTAATGCTAGTAGTATAGAGCTTTTGCAAAAGTAACTAAATTCTGGAAACAAACTCTAAATGTAATGACAAGAACTGGAAATGCTTGTAACCAAATCATTCACTTAAGGAACTACAACACTTTATCAGTCAAGGGTGCAGTAATAATAACTCTTCCCTTTGTAAACTGATGTAATTGAAAAGCAATCAAGGAAACGATCATCAGCTTGGGAACTAGACAACAATAGTCAATGTTCACTACAGTTTCAGATCGTTTCGTGCACACCAAAGCAATGATGATTCAAATAACAGGAAAAGGACCAGTAACTAATCTAATTAACAAGATTGAACAACAAAGCTTTAACCTATAGAAATGAATGAAGCAATAATTGAAATCTACAGGAATTAAGTAACACTCTTTACCTCATAAATGATTTGAACAGAAAATGAAAATGGGACAAAAAACTATAGTAAGTTATGAAATATTGAACAAAAACCTAAATCAAATGTAAATGCATAGCGAACCAAATCAAATATTACACACAGCACATCTATATTGAAGGAAACAATAATCTGAGTTTCGACATAACAATTATTAATCACGGTTGTGAAGAAACAACAATTGCGGTCATGGAACAACAATCCCAAATGAACAACAATCACACTTGGAAGTGAACTGTAGGTAAATAGACAATAATACCGATTTGTAAATACACAGCACTATTACTCTGTAAACGAACAGTAATGGTAATCTGTAAGGAACATCAAGGTTATACAATAATATCAATCTATAAAGGGACAACAATGCGATATAACTTTAGAATGAACAACATAATGTTCCAGTTGTAGAGAATAACCTTACTATTCAAATAGGAACGAGATATAACAGAGCCAATGTATGAAATAATAAGGAACAATAGATTACTGAACAAATCAGATAAAAGAAATCAAACCACACCCGACTTGGAGAAGGAAAATAATGGTACAGGAAGCAAGTGATCCACCAGGGCCAGGCGCTTAGCCTCCAGGGACGCACTGCTGTGATTACTCCAGAATCAAATATGGAATGGCAACAAAGTTAATGTATTAATCATTAAAATAGTGTTACAGTAATCACTCTTTTAAAGAGAGTCGATGATCAAAGGTTAAGTTACAATAGTGAATTTCATAAAACAACAATAGTCCGCCCCTTGGGCTAGCAACATTGTCCCTTCTTATAGCAGCCAAGTGGAAATGTCAAAGATACAAATAACCTTTAAGGTAGCGATCCCTCAGGATCAAAGGATCCTGAGGGATTCGCCATATCGTTATTTCTCAGTTATCTCTTCATTTTCTTGCTACAAAGTGAGGTTGAAAGTATTTCCGCTTTCTTCCCGTTGTTAGAAAGTATTGGTTATGGATAATTTTTCTCTAGCATGAAGTTCTCTTCATGAGTTTAGTGATAAAAGTTTTGATGAAATTCTTAGAGAAGAAGAATAAAGAGAACGTAATGAAAAAATACAATCTGGTTTTCACACTGTTGTCCATGATAAATCTATTACACTATTAAATGAATAGAGTAAGTCTGATTCTTGGTCTTTACCAAAAATAGACCCCAAATATGTCTATACAAATATGGGATTATTAGACACTATACAATAGTGGAGATATAAGGTTAAAGAAGAAATTCTACAAACCTCCAGTAATAATCGTCTGCTTCAAACAATGAACATTTTGAAGTAATCTGAGTTTACAGCTGCACTAAAAGATGGTCTCAATTTTGCTCATTTTGGTCATGTCCAAATTGGAATTCAGCCACTACATAGAAAAGGTCAAGACGTTGCTATCTTCTCTTGTGTTTTTGATTGCCGATGGAAAACTTTTCATAAAGATTTTATTGGAGGATGTCAAGGAACATTAGCCTACGGTCCAATTTCTTGGTCCTGCGTTCCTGATTTTTCTATTTCCTTAGATGATCCTAATGCCATCAATGCTCTAATGCTCGACATCCGAACACATGGATATGATGATTTTGAAGATAATAGCAATAATGTTGCTATTCATTGGTGATGTGTCGTCAAATTTTATAAGAAGACCACTTCTTCTGTTGTCCAACAAGTTTCTGAAACCTCTGAGTTCACTACTCTAATCACTCATGACTATGGCTTAAATCTTGTTTCTCCTCAAATGGTATCTCGTCGAGATCTTAAACCACCAATAGAATGGGTCACAATTTGGGCTTCTATTTGTACTTCTCCTTGTCCATAGCCTATCACTGCTCAACCTTCTATTCGAGAAGATAATGGCCTTGTGCGAACTCATTTCTTTCCCCAATTAGAGTATACTCAGTCTGAGCATGGTGGACCTCCTCCTCTTCTTGTTATACAAAACCCTATAAAAACTGAAGTCGCAGTAAAACCACAAATGTCCTCTATTGCATCTATTCATGAAGGATCACCAAGTCCTTCATATGATCTTACTTCTGATCCAAACTTCATGCATATGTTATCAAATATGATTGCAAAAACCCTTTATTCTCTGTATTCAAATATTGTTCCTCCTAGAACAATTAATATGAAATCAGCATTCCAAATTCCATAATTTCCACAACCATCTGTATGTAATCATCCTCATTGTTCTCCTAGCTTTTGTCAGCAAACTCCTAGTCTTCCAAAACCCCATGAAAAATAAGAACATGTTAAAGATAGAAGAATAATAAACATGATTCATTTTGTTCCAAGTTCTGGAAATCAAACACAGGAATATACAAAGTGTACTCCTTTTTCAGGTGATGAAGAAATTTTGCTTCAATCAGTAGGAAAATCTTCTACAAAAGGCTTAGGATATCCAGAAAAAATCCCAAGCTATAGATTGGATCCTAGGAATAAGATTCCTAGTAAAGTTCAGCTTCCTTCTGATGAAGAAATCATTCAATTTCTTAAGATATACAAAGGAATAAGTCCTTATGATCCCTCAAATGAATGGTATAATAAAATGTTTAACTGGGATCTGTATACTCATCAGCAAGAGTATATATACTTTGAAGAAATGAAAACCTATTCAAAGAAAGATAGGTCAACAATCAACAAAGTCAACAATAAAAATTGGAAATCTTGGATGGAACAGAATAACCAATGGATTTATTTTTAAGAATTTTATTATCCAAGTACAAGTGAAGTATAAATGGCTTTGGTCAAAAAGTTCAAGAATCTATCTTGTGAAGATATAAAAACAAAAATTAAGGAAAATCAAGTTGAAATTCCTAGACTTCTTATCATCCCTCACATATATGATAAATATAAAAATATGTTGCAAAAATCAAATGTTCCGAAAAGTGACCCACAATTCAGCCACTTCTGATTGGCCACTTCTCTACAAAAGCGACCCAAAATTCAGCCATACATACCAGACACTCTTGGAAGTTCATCACGTTCCAGTTTTTCACCTCTAGGATGCCCTGTTATGCCACCTGGATCACCTTTGTGTTCCTTCAAGAGAGCATGCCAAGATGATTTGGGAAGCACACTATAGTCAGGCTATTGGGCATTTCGGGATCGAGAAAATGGTGGCAGTACTGTAGAAGTATTTCCATTGGACGAATCTTTGACAGGATGTCGAGAAGTATATCAGATCATGCATTTCCTGTGCCATTTCCAAACCAACCATCAAGAAGCAAGGCCTCTATACTCCATTGTGTATCCCTAGTCGACCTTGGGAATCCATCTCCATGGATTACATGCCAGAGCTTCCTTCCACTAAGCATGGAAATGACTATGTTTTTGTGGTCGTCGATAGGTTCTTGAAGATGGCCATTATGGTGGCCTGCAAGAAGAATATCACAGCATAAGGCACTGCTAAACTCTTCTTTGAACAAGTGTGGGTACACTTTGGGATCCCACAGTTTATCATCTCAGATCGAGAGAACAGGTTCCTCAATACATTTTGGTCTAGTCTCTGGTCAATGTTGGACACCAAACTCACTAAGCCCACAACCTTCCATCCTCAAACTGATGGCCAGACAGAGGTTGTCAACAGAATGATTGTACACATTCTGTGCATGTACAACTCAAAGCATCCACAGACATGGGATGAGATCCTCCCCTATGTTCAACACAGCCACAACCGGGCTCTCCACAGTTTGACTAGCCACAACCCTTTATAGGTGAGCTTGGGGTTCCAGCCATTGTGTCCCATTGATGTGGCCATGCCATTTGCAGCTACTCATGCAGATTTGGCTCATGTCCAGTCTGAAACAGATAAGGCAAACAACTTCATTGAGCACATCCAACATATTTTCCAGCAGGTCCATGACATTCTGGAGAAATCAAATGCCAAGTACAAGCAGCGACATGATGAACATCGGGTGCCACACAAGTTTCAGGTGGGCGACAAAGTCTAGTTGCATTTGAAAAAGGAACGCCTTACCGGAGCCTATCGGAAACTCAAACCACTCCGATATGGTCCTTACACCATTACCAAGGCTATGGGAGGTAATGCATTTGAGCTCAACATTCCCCCATTCCTTGGCATGCACCGAGTATTCAATGTGGACCATCTTTGGCCATACTTTCCACCATTACTAGACACATTTGACATTGCAGAACAAATCACACCCAAAGAGTTAAATCCTGATTACATGGAACAAGCAACAATTGATCAGATCATGGACACATAGATCAAGCATACTCACCAGTAGAATATCCAACTATACCGAGTTGTCAAAGCAGGCCAACTCCTTCACCAGGGCAAGTGGCTCACTAGGGACCAAGTTGAGTAGAAGTTCTCTCATCTCATGGAGGAACTCAACGCAATGGGGACCATTTCTTCCTAAGGGGGGAGAAATGATCCGGGTGGATATTGGTGGCCACCCGCCAATTCCACTTGGACCCCCACCATTGCTTCTTTCAGTTTTTTAGCTTCCTTAATTGTAGCATAGTTTACTATTTTTAGGTGTTTTTTGGGTCCTAAACTTCCGGAGCCTTTTTAAGGCCCCAAACGACATTTTTTTGGAAATCTGCCGCTAGGGATTTGTTATTATTATCTAGAATCATATTTTTCGTCGTATTCCTTGGAGATATCTTTCCAACAGGCTATCATGCGCAACAAACGGAGATAATATGAGCAAGTCGCGACCT
This sequence comes from Pinus taeda, assembly GCA_000404065.3. Lineage (NCBI taxonomy): Eukaryota > Viridiplantae > Streptophyta > Pinopsida > Pinales > Pinaceae > Pinus > Pinus taeda. The sequence goes on from APFE030840262.1 coordinate 37,719, forward strand.
TGGGAAGTTGGTTGTCCAACTCACCCCAACGGGGCCCATAAACTCTTGGTATTACATCTCCTTGGGTTAGGGTTTTGGTTGTTTAGGATTTGCTCTTATTTTTCAATAATAAAAAGACCCTTGAGCCTCATTATAAGTTAGTTTAGAGGCATGTAGAAGCCACATCTCTTCTTAGAGAAAAGCTACAATCGCCCTCGCTGGTTTATTTCCATCCCTGTTTGTAAGCATATTTCAGTATTTTACATCAATGAAATGAAGTATTATTTCTACTAGTGTTATAGACATATTTGGGCACTTCAACCCCAATCATATATGTCCATAAACCAAGGGCTTATGAGTCCCTAAAATTGTTGTCTCATACCCTAAAGGAACAAGGTCAGCTGATTACATAATCTCCCAGAAGTTCTCCACAAAAAACTGCTCAGAACTAGTCAAAAATGGACCATACAGATTGCTCAGTGCAGAGGGTGAGATGCATCTCACCTGCCAGATGAAAAAAGTGTGATGCATACTGAAAAGCCCTTCTGTAGGGTGCGATGGGCGAGAGTAGAGAAATGGAAGAGACAGTTTGCAAGGTGGATGATCATGGAATCTTCCAGAAAATTCTCCTGTGACACTTGTCTCTCTGAATTTGCCCAAGGATGAGTAAGAGATCATGAATCTCCAAGTGGAATCAAGAAATATTAGAGAGAAGACACTAATCAAAATCCCAGAAGCTGACTCACCCCCCTGCAATCATCTATATATGGATCCCTCATCCCAGAGATCTAGAGGTTGGAATCTTGTATCTTGTAAGGAAGTGTTGTTGGTTTCCTGGTGGAAAATCATAGTGTTGGGTGATCTAAGCTTTTCATGAGGTGAAGAAGGGCTTTCATGTTGGGAGGATGACGTTGGGTCAGATCAATGGGTTGTAATCCTCTCTTCCAATCTTTACATCAATAAAGCTATTCAAGTTTTCCTCCACATTCTTGTATGTCTGATAATATATGCATTTGTGTGGTCAATATATATCTGGTCCTATATTGTTTATGATTGTAGATCTCTGCACTTTGAAGGTATTATGCTGCTTTGACTTTATAGGTACTCTTTGAAGCAGAGTGGTCAAGGAAAGAGCGGCAAAGATCTATCAGAGAGGAGAAGGAACAAACAAGGAACCAAGCGAAAGGTTGAGGTTGGTATTCTTTGCTCCTCCCCTATCTACTTCTCGTAAAGGAAACGAAAGTAACTTTAATCTGTTTCTAAGATAGCTACCTATCTTAGTGGGACTAGCAACTCTGCATAGACACTAGATTTCCCGATAATAGCAAGCTAGTGAAGGACCAGCCACAAAGAAGCTGGTAGAACAAATCAAACAGGCAACCATGCAGAGCACGGTTGAAGTAGCAGTTGCACAAGTAGAGCTGGGGGTTTTCATAGCAAGATCTCTGCACCAGCTGAGTGATTCTAGGGCAAGTCACGATCTTTGTGTTGGGGGCCTGTTGGGATGGGGTCCGCTGGGTCAATTTTGGGGCAAAAGCCGAATTTTTGGGGGAAAAAAGCCCAAGTTTTATGTAAAAATATGGAAGGTCTCCACAAATTGTGGTCGCAGAGCGCATAATTAAGTAAAGAGTCAAAAAGGGTTTTTACCCTCTTTTATGTAAGTTAAGTCGGCTTTGTGAAGATCTACCCATGGTCCGTGGACCATGGGATTGTATAAATAGGTGTGTCTTAGAGAGTTTAAGGCATGATAATAGAAGAACAGAAGTTTTCTATGGGTATGACAGAAGGAGTCTAAGTTGGCGCAGAAGGTAGAAGAAAGGCTCTACAGCTGTGTGAGCAGAGGCCTAGCATAGTGTCCACAGCTCAATGTGCGGACCCCTACAGTTGAGTGCATAGGGAAGTTTTGAGTCTGTAAGATTAAGTGATTATCAATAAAGAACATTATTACAGAAATTCATGTGTTTATCCATTTACTTATGTTATAATGCACTTTATGCTGTGATGAATGATGGGTTTAAGAAATAATGTTGTATTGATGCGCGACATTACTAGATCTATATTGTTATGTGAATGCAATTGATGTCAAGTCTTTACGTGAAGATTATATCGTTGTATGTTAAAGTTATCTAACACTTAAGCAAATCTGATCAAATATTGTGGTAATAATAATATTGGATGTGTGTAACTAGCTAATTAGCCTATTCAGGGTCCACAAAATCCAGTCGTAGACCTTTAGGGAGGTTTAGAAGCAGACTAAAGGGAGTTCCATTGATAAGCCATAAAGGCTTATCAATCTGCACGAAGGCAAATCTAGGTCACCAAAAGACATCACACTGCTCTTTGGGTGTGGAAACTTGGATCCAACATCCCCCCATACTTCTTCAAGTGATACTTCAGTTCGCGCTCTGCGGATTGATACCGAAAGGGCTAGTAGTGTAGGGAATTGTTTGGCGCAACTAAATCTAAACCTGGGTCAAGACCCACTAAGCCAACACTTTTTATCCATGCAAAATAGCTCAACGATTTGGGTTAATGGAAAATTTGTGAATTGGATAATACAATGATGATTTTCTTGATTGCCACATCCAATGAACTTTGTTAATGGATCTAAACTCTTTGAAACTTAATAGTTGACATTTATTTCATGATATTTACTTTATGCAATTAGAATAGGATTCTTTCCTTGTATTTTCTTTCTTCAATAGGTTAAGGTTATTTCGAGCATTTTATTTTCTTCAATTAGTTTAGGATTTGATTTCATTACATGCACTCCATTACATCATGATAGCAAAGGAAGGACACATTTTATGCTACACATATAGTGTTGATACCTCTTATGTTTGTACAAACCCTGGGTTGATAATTAAAGTTGGTAACCTTGGGAGTTGCAACATTCTTGTTGCAATACCGAGGCTCATCACTTTTTGGTGCCATTATTGGGGAGGTGTTAAAGTATGCATTATTTTCTTCCCTAATGAATTCATTTATTTATATTTTCTACAAAAACAAAAAATTGCATTAGGCATCTTTCATTTCAAGAACAGAAATTTGCATTGCATTAACATTCTTATTAAAAAAAATCTCCAACACCAACCCCACCATTTGATCACATGGTGCAGTAAGAGCCACATCACCATTCATTTTTCAGGTAGAAGAAGAAGAGGTGACAGAGAAGGTAGAAGAAATGGATGGGTATGATGACAATGAAGAATATCCTCTTGGATTTTGCATTCAAGATCATGATGTTAGTGTGCACATAAAGAACACCCCTCCATCTTTTCTTCCAAACTTTCATGGTCTAAGGTCAGAGGGTCCGAAAAACTTTCTCTATGAATTTGAAATTATTTGTAGATCTTATGGTTACTTATTAAACAATCAAAAATGAAGATTGCTTCCAGTAACATTGAAGGATAGAGCTCTTGAATGGTTCATGAGATTAGGGAATAATTCAATAAGATCATGGAATGAGATGCAAAATGTATTTTTAGAAAAATATAAAGATCATGATCTTAAAGAAGAAATATTTAGAATGAATAAAAAATAAGATGACAACCTTGAGGATTTAATAGAGAGGTTCATGTACAATGTTAAAAGGGGAAAATTACATAATTTAGGATCTGGCACACTGAAAACCTTCTTACTTAGAACAATTAGAGATGAGTGGATTTATATTCTTGATCTCATGAGTAGAGGTGATGTATAACAATTATCATTTGAAGAAATTTGTGAAAAATGCAAACACATGTCAAGAGGAAGGGAAAGAGTAAATCAATCAGCATCAAGATCAATAAGTCAAGCTAATATTGGAAAGTTTATTGATAACTTTAAAACAAAAATTCTTAGCAATCTAAATGAACAAGTAGAAATGTTAAGAATACAAAATGAGCAAAAAGAAGATGTTGATATTTGTGTTGTTCATGCAGAATCACATGATGTTAAATATTTACTCTCATTACCAAGGTTGAAGGAAGTTTAACAAGAGGAAAATGGAGCAAGTCAATTGCCAATGAAGTTATGTTATGTAGCTCCAAGAGGACCATGGAATCCTATTCAACCTGATATGATGCAAGAGCCTAATTCATAATTTCAAGCTTATGCACATCCATCTCAAAGTAGTTGGAACACACCCTTTCTTTGGCAACCTTGGCCATCTCAACCCCAAAACCAATCTTGGCAACAAGGTTGGCAATGAACTTATGGGAGTCATCTACAATATCCTCATTATTTTCATCAATATCCTCCATACCCAACTCCATGTTATCCCTATCATTCACCTCCACCACAACCACAACTCCAACCCCATCCATATCAAATATCCACTCCCACTCAACTACTTGTACCACCATTTCCGAACCCACACAACGCAGTAGCTCAGCCCACTTACAATGCTGAGGTACAACACTTCCAAACATCTCCTCTTGATCTAAATGGTATTCATCTTAGCTCAGAAAGAGTATCACAAAAAAGTGATTATCTCAATATCATTGAAAGGATAACATGTAGAAAAATAAGATTCAAATGAGAAGACCAAAGAATCATGGGTTGCACTTGATGAAGATCAGAAATCAGAATCAGAGATTGGGAAAGTGCCCTCATGTTTACAATTAGATCCTCTATGTGTTCAAATAATAATCAGCGAAAAGGAGAAGATTTGAATTTCATGGAAGAAGAAGACATCCAAGATGATCCAAATCAGCGATTGGACCAGGGGCATCACAAATATATTGAAATATGGTTCCAGACAGTCACTAAGTTGCATCAATACTCTCTTCTTCAACTATGCTTGATATCATAAAAGTCAAAGCATTTGGTCTCTTACATTCATGTACATGTCAAAGAATATGTTTCAAGCCTACACATGATTTTATTTGTCATCCAGTTATGCAAGTAACGCCATTGGAAGTATTCCTACACTTGAAACTAATTTTGTTTTTTCAAGTAGAGTAGGATAGGAAAATAAATAAAAAATGAAAAATAAGAGAAAAAAATATAATCTCAAGTGAAAACCTCCTTTGAGGCACCCGAGATTGGCTCATTGACTGAAAACCTCCATGAGGCAGTCAATGGGTTGGAAAAAAGAGAAAAGGGAGAAAAAGAAAAGATCCTAGTTAAAAAATTCCTTTAAGGCACCTAAGTACACCTACTAGTTGAAAACCTCATTGAGGCGGCTAGTAAGCCTAGAAGAAAAAACAAGAAGAAATAAAACTATTTGCTCCATGTATCTCTCTCTCTCGTGAATGCAGGTGTTCTCCAACCTCTGTAAGCAACAAAAACAAGTTATCCACCAAACGAAAAGTTGATCAAAAGCCTAGTCAAAGGAAGTCAAACCTGGACTTTCTCCTCCTTTGCTCAGATGCTCTAGAAGGACCAAGGCCATGCCAATCCATCACCCTCATCTATTTCCACCATCCACTCATCATTCCCAAGATTTTACCACTCATTTTCCTTGTTGTCCTAAAATGCTACAGGAAGATCCTGCAATTACTACAGGAAACAAAAATACATAGAGAAGAAAATTATTTTTGTCATTTCTTGTAAACTATGCATCTATTTTCCAAGATGTTTAAGGGGAGATGCATATGGATGATAGTAACATGCCCAAGAAATTTCAGCAAATTCCGGTGCACACTTTTCGAGAAATTGACCTCCATCACCTACAACCATTTTTTAATTTTCTCGATATTCGTGCATCCATTTGAAAATTTGTTTCATGGGGAGATGAATATGGATGATGGTAACATGCCCAAGAAATTTAAGCAAATTCTAGTGCACAGTTTTCGAGAAATTGACCTCCATCACCTAAAACAGTGTTTAATTTTTCTCACTATTCATGCATCCATTGGCCAAGATTTTTATGGGGAGGTGCATAAGGATGTTGACAACATGCTCAGAAAACTTCAGGTCAATACATTCTACCGTTTGGGAGATATGGACAAAAAAAGTCTGCTATAGGAGGATGTCCTAAATTACTACAAGAAGATCCTATAGTACTATAGGATAGCCGAGAAGAAGTTGCAAGAGGCAATTTGATTGGAGAAAGGGGTCAAAATGTCATGTATTATTTATGGAAGGTTGATATAGGTCCCCAACACCACTTTCATCACTCATCCACTCTATCTAACCAAAATCCAACTTCAAATTCCACTCTGCCTTACATAAAAAAAATAAAAAAATAAAAAAATAAAAAAAAATTGTCATCAACGTTTATACAACCTACACCACCTCTTGATAATTTTAACCATGTCCTTATACCTCCTATGACTTTCCATCATTTCCACATGCATCAATGAGGTCTTGAAGAGGAATTAAATGACTTCTACAGGAAGAGGTTTCCTCTTGTAAGCAGTCTGCACAATTACAACAAAACTCAGCATCAATTATTTTTTCACTCACACACCGAAGATCTAGCCACCTTGAGCAGCATGAAGCCATTTATGAAGATTGAAAAGGGGGCACACCCTCCTTAGGAATCATTCCATCCACTCCACTAGCAAAAGATTGAACACTGGAAATAAAATTGCACAAAACAGCCTTATTAGTCAAAGAATCAACAAGCTATGAAGACCTGTACAGAGGCAAGCAAAGAAAATTAGCAGCTCCAGGGAAGTATGGATCGATCATCAACTCGGCAATAGCATGCATGCCTCTCCAACAACCATCAGGTAGGTTCATGTATGCAATATTCTTGACCTCTTATCTTGAGCAAATTATAGTTATAAATTTGTTATCAATGCATGAGAGGTGAGGTTTTATAAAGATAAGGATGGGTCAACAGTTTCAGCCACCCTCAACTAGTTAATTGTAGCTAACTCCCTCACTCATGCAATGTGGAAACACAAAATTAAGAAGGGTGATGATTTTGAGGTGTGGGGACAATAGTTAAAAGAGGAAATTTGTGTAAAGTCCAAGTCACCAAAGCACTCCAAGCCCTCCATCCACTTCATATCCACTATTTGTGCATCATTCATGCATCCCTTTTCATAAGAAAAAATTAACATTTTTCAAGAACAAACCCTACACTTTGTCTCACCCTAAAAAATTCTTAAAAAAAATACACAGAGCACATCCTCTCCATTTTCACAAACCTACACTTCTCCCTCTAATGCCTAGCATCATCCTCCAAACCCTCTACATCATTTCTCATCACTCCCATACAGCTAGAAGACACTAAAAGAGAAGGAATGACTGCTACAGGAAGGTAGAATGTTGCTACAAGAAGGAAGAAAGGAACAAATTGTGCTAAAAAAAAAAATGGAAGTGCCTAAGAGAGACCTAATCAAAACAGAGAACTCCAAAGCCCATTAGGCAATCATCCAAGCCACAAAAGAGAAGAATAAGGAAACAAGAGGCAAGAAGGCATTCGCCATCAAAATAGAACTCAAACTGTAGTGATGAAAGAGGATTTCCAAGGGGTCTCTAATCTCTTTATAGCTTTTATCCAAGGCCTAAAAGATGTTGTAGAAAGGAGAGAAATTCATGGAAGAGATGGTCCAAAATGGCATTGAGGGGCATGGAAGTCAAGTTGAGGGCCTACCCTAGGCTCAGATTATCATTTCTTCTCAAAACAAGTTTAAAAATGCTGCTATAGGGTTTCTTGTAGTTACTACAGGAATTACTACAGGATGTCCTAGTTTACTACATGATCTCATCTAAGGGCATTTTGAGGGTTCTAGAGGTGTCCAAATGGTGGAGAAGGAAGCAGGAGATTGTAAAAGGATGTGGAAGACTTTTCCAAATTGAAAAATAGTAAAGAACCCATATTTCATAAGGGGGAAAAGGCAGGAATGTACAAATCAAGGAGGCCACCAGGGCTATGAATGCGGCACAATGAGGTCACTAAGTTGCTAAGAGGATGAGCAACACTTTCAACATGGGGGTATGATGGGCATCCAAATAAGACATAAATTAAAGCCCATCTGACCATCCTTCAACACATTAAACCTCTCTTTTTTCATTAGATGATGTATTTTTAACTTTAATATGTTCATTAGGAAGGTCTATGGATAATTGCATATTTGTGCTTAATATTAGTTATTTTTGTGGAATATTGTGAGAACATTGGGCAAATTATGAAGATTTTGAGGAGGATATAATTTATGGACTTGCTCCCTACTACATGAGGATCAATATTAAATAAGAAATCAAGAAGATATTATAAAATTATTGCACAAACTCTAGAATTCAATGACTGAGAAAATCTAGGAATGTGTTCCCTGTCATTTAATGCAGATTCCTAGTATTGGGAACCAAATCTAATATTTGAGGGATTTTGGTGGGGAAAGCTTCCTCCTTTCATGGGGAATTCTTCCTCCTTTCATGGGGAATTCTTCCTAATCATTTTGTATAAGTACCAAGTCAATTTTGCCTCTAGGGGTTGATTTTTATTAGTCTTCTTGTGGAGAGAACTCGTATTTTTGTAGCTTCACTTTCATTTCTTACAGAGATGTAATTGTATTGATGGAAATTATGAATATTGTTGCCATGTTCAACTTCTAAATCTTGATCTCATTCATAGGACTCTGATTTTCCTTGGGCTTGGCCATCCTAGAAGCGTCAAAGACCTTTTATATCATTTACTTTTCTTCTTTTCACTTATTATTCACATGCATCTCTTGTTCTTATCTTTTTTCTATTTTTTCATTTATTATTAATGATATATTGTTGTTAGTGATGTCACTTATTACTTTATCAGTCTTCAATTGACTTAAGTACACAAAAGCTATGATGTTTGATTCCAATATTTCATCCATAGAATCAATTAGACCTTAATCTGTCCCTCTCCATTGTATAGTGCTCAGAAAAAGCTTTCCAACGGTATATGGAAGTCCGAAAATGGACTCCTGGAGCAAACGTTAAGGCATTTTTAAGTTTACCTTGGAAAAGCTTAGAAAACCCAAAAAAAAATGGTTGTGTTGAAGAAAAATTGTAATCGAGACTTGGGACAATTTGTTGCAATTGCATATCAGTGTCAGCAGGTATGGGCTCATCGCATATATTGCATTCTCGCATATTAGCGAGGTCCTAGGTCTAGGTAGAACAGTTCATCGGTGGATTATTGACACCAAAGGTTGACATTATGGTCCTGCAATCCCGCATTATCGCATTTCAGTGGGCAGTGTATTGATCGCAATTGGTGGGTCAAGGCCCAACACTTATTGGTGATTGCGATGGTTTAAGTCCTGAAACAGGAAAGGGGCTGATTTGTATTTACAAAGGAAAATGCTGCCAAAGAAAGGGTCAGGCCACTCCTTCTCTCTCCTCTAGGGAGCCATGTGGCAGCTTCTAATTGGTCCTCAGAGCTGATGTGGCAGATGATGTCAGCAATGACGTGGCAAGTACATATGATGACATGGCACGTACGGATGATGATTTGATAGGTGGACATGTGTCACTCTTTTTTGGCATTTTTAGGGGTCATATGGGGCTTTTTCTAGGTGCCATGTGTCACCACTCATAGGATGACACATGGTAATGATGAAGTTAGCTAGTTTATCAGCGATCAATTGTTCCTGGTTTCAGGCTTATCAGTGATTGCGATGCGGTAAGGAAGGGCCTCGGATGCGATATTTCATAAGCTACGATTTAAAAGATTTTGGGTCCAGGAAATCAGCCTAGTGAGGGTCTTATGCATTATAAAGAAAAAAGCCCTTGCACAGCAAGTCAAGCCCTTAAGTTCTTTTAAGATTAGCCCCTGGTCGTCACCTGTGGCCCTATGAGGAAATTCATAAAAGGGGTTTTAATAAAGGGGGGCCTAAGAGTTAATTAAACACCCGCATGTTCGACTATTTTAAATGAATTGAAATCCCGTGCCATGATGCATTAATAACATTCTACAAAGAGTTTTGAAAGTTTGATGGGTCAGCAGTTGGGAATTTAGCAATGAGTGTGGGCAGATTTATGTAAAGACGGCCTGTAATATGCTTCTATAAGTTGACGTCGAATGCATTTTAATGGCATAATTGACTTAAGTCGGTTGATTTATAAATCAATTGCCTCAAACAACTGAAAAGAGTCTATGATAGCATGGACGTGGCTTGACAAGAGGCCTCCACTAAAATGACAAAGGGACACCTCCTCCTTCCTCTCTCTATCTTCTTTCTCTGTGTATTAATGAATGATCTCTTCAAGAAAGGGATGGGATCCTATTGTAATCTTTTTGGATGCAACAGTGCTTCACTCTGGCCGAGACAACTAGATGATCTAACAGTTGAGACTCGGCCCAGGGATATTTTCTACTATGTCATGATTGTATAACCTTCCCCTTCTTCCTATAAATAGGCAGATGCAAGACTACGTTAAAAGGAGGGAGGGTGAGGTTCTGGGTTGGTTCCAGATATTCTAACCCGCGAGGGCTTAATTTTGTGATGCCATTGTGGTTCAATTTGTTGTATTCATGGGATTTCACTTATATCATTGCTGAATGTATGGATTAGTTATTGGATTCTTTGAGATAAATGATAGTTTCCTGATTGATTCTAGACATGTTAATGTGCAGTAAGTTTTCCATTTTGTAACCTCTTTCCAATTTTGTATTTCTTCCTTAAAACAATGTTAAGGTAGCTGTTATGTTTTTGGCTGATAAATGGGTTCATCTTCACTGCTAAATAGAAGAGAGTACCTCTGCGAGACCATAGAATTACTTATGTTATCTTTATGAATGCAGTACCTGTCATCCTTCATATTTAATCATGTTTGTGAGTAGCTTACAGTACTTGTGGTGGCTCAGACTTACCTCAACTATTGAACATAGATTGACACCCATTACTATGCAAGTTTGAAACTTTACATCAACTCCGCCTATTTTTGTCATTCCACCTTCATACTCTCTCATGTTTCTGTTGAAATATAGTGGTCGAGGACTCTATTTCTTACATCCCTCTGCACCTGATTTCCTCCTCCTCCCCCTCTCCTTCACCACTTCAAATTTAGTTCAAGCTGTCTCATTTCCATGTGTAGGCCACTAGAAGAAGAAACCATATATCTTTTATATTACTCCATATATCCCCAACATCTGGATTCATGGTTTGGCTTGATTCTCCCTCATTAAAGGCATATTGAACCAAAATCTCTTACCTCCATCTTCATTTCGTGACAATTGGAGTGTTGCAAACCCCTCTCATACCATATTACAAGCACTCCTCTATTTAATATGTCCTAGGCACTAGTATACAATCAACCCATAGGTTGTCTCTAGGGAGCTTTCTTTGCCCCTTGTTGTACTTGTGTTGCAGGTGAAGGATTTGGCGACAATAGTAGGATTGGGTTAAATGGTTGTTAATGATTTCTTGTTGTAGGATTGGGTTAAATGGTTGAAGTATGCTATTTTTCAAGATCACAAGCATCATTTCATCATTGGAACAACTTTGGAAGTTCATAGTAATCATTGAGTTACTTGGATTAGTTTGCTTATTCCCAAATCTAGATTTATGGAAGTCCCTTGTGGCAAATAATACTAAATTTTTGTCAGTTTTTAGTGCATCCTAACGATATTCAATCAAGTTTATTTGACTTGCATTATATCATAAAAAAATTCTAGTTAATAACAAAATTTACCATCTTTTATTTGCACTTTATTAGATTAGGTATTTGATAGATTTACTAGCTCACTAGTTCTCAGATTTCTAGATTTTAGACAAATAATTTTCTGCTATTTTTTAGCATGTGTTAATAGAGGTATTTTTGAGTGATTCTACTTGGAATGGAAACCTAAGAAAACCTAGTCAATAATAAAATTTGTCCCAACTAATTTGGATTTGATTTTCTTGGTCATTCGATGAATTATAACTTCCTATAGTAAATCTATAACATCCTATAGTTTCTTGTAGTACTCTTCCAGCATGTATATACTTGCCCAGATTTGCTCAAAAAGATTGGTTGTGGTCCCTTAGGATTGAATAATGACCCCTCGACTATAAATAAATGGTTGAGGAGGGATAAACACCATTTAGGACTTCCCTTTTTATCCATGCAGAACATCTTAGCGATTTGGGTTAATGGACAAATTTATGAATTGGATAATACAATGATGATTTTCTTGATTGCCACATCCAATGAACTCTATTAATGGATATAAAATTTTTGAAATGTAATGGCTGAAATTTAGTTCATGATATTACTCATTTTCATCCAATCTTAGGAAACTCATTTTCATCCATATTGTATAATTTCATTTTATATATGAGATACCTAGTGATTAAATAAAATATTGAAACAAAATTAAAAGAGGAAAATAAATTATTTATAAGGTGAAACTGTACCTTTTTATTGATCTCTTGTGATACCTTTTCACTTGGTAATGTTCTTTTAATATTTTCCAATGATTATGATTTATATGTTTTCATGATACATTTGGTAAAGTTTAATTGGTAGTGTTTTTGTGTTTTATTTTTATTTTTATGAAATGACAATAGGTTTATTTCCTTGTATTTTCTTTCTTGCAATAGGTTAAGGTTTCCATTTCGAGCATTTCATTTTCTGCAATTAGTTTAGGATTTGATTTCATTACATGCACTCCATACATCATGACAACAAAGGAAGGAAACATTGTATGTTGCACATATAGTGCCAATACCTCTTAAGTTTGTATGAACCTTGAGTTGATAATTAAAGTTAGTAGCCTTGGGAGTTGCAGCATTCTTGTTGCAATATCGAGGCTCATCACAAATATCACCTTACAAAATTGGATACTCTAATAGTTCCAAAGGAAGTGGGTGGATGGGGAATTTTGGATACCAAGGTATTCATATGCGAACTCCTCTTGAAGTTCCTTTGGCAAGGTATACACACTGAAGGTATGTGGCGGGACATCATATTTACAAAATATTTGAATAGGAGGGACCTTTTGGCATGGAGTAGGACAGACACACTTGGGAAGGTAACTGGATCATATATTTGGAGCTTTCAAAAGGTGAAGGGAACTTTTCTTCAGAGACTTTGTTGGAACTTTGGTAGTGGATCGCAGATCATTATTGGTACATATTTGATTAAGGATGTTGCTGGCACACAACAATTATCATAATATCTCTTGAACAATCTGCACACACGGGGCATATTCTATCTGAATCACATTATCAGTAGATGGAATGATAACACACCTATATGGAGATGGGTTGAGGATTTTGGCATACCTAATGATGTAATTTTGGAATGGGAAACATTCATTTTCACACTCAGATAGACGAGACTGTGCAACCGGGGGGAGGAGGATCACATTACTTGGGCGGGTGCACTGAAATCTAAAGGAGTTGTGGTTGTAGATATATATAAACACCTTATCTACACTTCTCGAGGACTACAGCCAAACTGGTACCATAAGGTATGGAAACTTCATATTCCTCACAAAATCACTCTATTTAATTGGTTGGTATGGCAGAATAAAAACCTCACATGGGATAATATATTCAAGAAGGATATCCAGGGTCCTGTGAGATGCTCACTATGTTGTGACGCAGTTGAACACAATTCCCATCTCTTTATTGAATGTCCTATCTCTCTCTTAGTCTCTCTGGGCATATTCTATTTTATTAATATGTCTTATAGGAGTTTCACACGCGTACATGACTGCTACATTTGGTGGTTGGAGTGGTGGGGGGGGGGGGGGGAACACAAAGCCACCCCTTTTTACACCATCTGGGAAATCTGAAAGACTCAAAATGCATTCATTTTTTAGGGCTCCCCGTTCAGCACTCATTGTATTGTCCTTAAAATCATCTAATGGCTTGAGGGGAATGTATCACAACATAGACACTCCCGGGACATTTCTCTTAGATCCATTAATCATCCCATACATTTCCCTACATGATATTTTGAAGGTGCACCCAGTGACAATTATGTGGATGTGGGGTATGGCTTCACCTGGATCACATTACTCATTACAGGATTCACTGGAATAATAGCCCAGGCATAAAAATGAGGGTGGAGGTCCTATATCTATGGGGCTTACTTTGGTTTTCACATCAACTATCCATTGATATATTACATGTTTTCGGGGACTCGAAGGTACTTATACAACATATAACCTATTGTCACTTACTCTAAAATGTGTTTCTAGTTGTACATAGAGTAAATGAGCAGAGATGTTTTGTAGTCAAATTCTAAGCAGAAGAAGGACTCAAAGCCTAAAACAAACGTTTTCCATTGAAAAGTGATCTGAACAAGCTTTCCAAAGATATATGGAAGTTCAAAAATGGACTCCTCGATCAAAATATATGGTTTACTGAAATTCAAGGATTGAAGCCTTAGGAAGGAATATCAAAGGTCCAGAGATATCATTGATAGAATCATTAGAGCATCAACCATATTGGCGATCAAAACATTAAAGCATCAGGCATATCAATGATCTCATATCAGAGATCTAGAGATATCGGTGCATCGCAACCTCGCAGTGAGGCATATCAACAATCGGAGAATCAAAACTTCTGAACATGAGAACCTTTTAAAAAGTTGCGACATGGGTGAAGTGTCGATAGTGTTAAAAACCACTGGGAGCACCAATAAAGGATTAAAAATGGATTTCATTGCAAAACCAAAGGTCGGCAGACCCTTTTATCTCTCCTCTAGTAGGACACATGGTGGCATATGATTAGTCCCGATAAGCTACAGTGGCATTTGATGTTAGTATGGCATGGCGATACGGAAGGAAACGTGGCCGATAGTTATGGCATTTTGAGGGGGCCTAAGGGGAAAAATCTAGGTCACACATGTTACCACTCATGAGGTGCCACATGGAGCGATGATGTCATATCAAAGGTCAGTGTATCGGAGGTTGAGGATGTCGGCACCTTGTAACACTTGATACTTGGAAACTTTCAATAAGGGGGCTCTGATATTGGGTTGGCACACGGTCATAAAGACTCAAAGGACCAAGGGCGTTAAGCACTTAATAAAGGAAAAATAGCCACCGACAGGAAAAAAATGCTTTAGCACCTCAAGGTTAAGTGATAGGTCACGATCCTTAGTCGTATGGTGAGAAATACGAGAAGGGTTAAGCGGAAGGAACTCGTCATATCAAAGGTTGGCAATTGGAAGATTAGAATACTACACCACTATGAACATTGTGATATGGAATTGTTCCGATAAGGAAGTACAAAACTTTAAAGAATGTATGGGTCAACAATTGCAAGATTGAATGCATGAAAAAAAGAGTTGGTCTCAGGAGTAATGGCAACTGTCAAAGATCTTTGGGTCAAGGCAGCAAGGACCACGCTCGGAAGGAAAGAGTGTTGGGTTTGCGTTGAGGTGATACAAGTTCTATTTGTGCTCCGACACACGTCTTCAGTGAGATAAATGGAGGTATATGACTCAGGAAGCAGTGTGCAGGTCACCTGAGAATCAATTTCTCAGCATGGAGCTTCACATAGTCTGGCAATGAAAGACTTCCAGGTCGATCTCTGTTTCTGTAAAGTGACAAGAAACCGAAAGTTGATCACTCCTAGCTCCATAAATTGGAGAATTCAAGCGGTTAAGCTGAAATGACAGATGAACCTATTGAGTAACAAAGGAGGAACATCATGGAAAAATCATGGCCTCAATAGCGGCGATCACAGGAATTGGCATGGAGATATTTTGCTATGGTCATTATTCAGTTTTCCCATGTTTTGTTATTTTGTACTTTGTTTCATTTTAAAGAAGAAATCAAATCTACTGTATTCATTTTGGGTAGCAGAGCCATTGCACACCGAGACAGCTAGAGATTTGCTAAGATATTTTGTAACTTTTGTTCAAAGCTTCCCCTCTCCTTATAAATAGATGGAAGGAACACTTAAATGTGGTTCCCAATTTCTACATTCTAGAGGCCCGAATTCGGCTTTTTCAAGTTTTGAGCTCTATTTGCACAGAGAGTGGTTCCACTTTGGTTCAATTTGCTTGTTCATAAGGTGCCTGAGCATATACAATTGTTAAATGTAATGGACTGGTAATTTGGACTCCATCTTCAAAGATTAATGAAGCAGTTTGGTTGATTCCAATCAAAGCAATTTGCAGTATGTTTTCCCCTTTGTATATCATTTCATGTATGTATTTCCTCTTCTAAAATTGTGTTATGAAGCTATCGGTTTCACTCTCTCATGGTTGTATGTATGTTGTTAAGTAGTGAGAAGTACATGTGTAAACACAAATTTACTTGTGTTATTTAATAGCCTACAGTACTTGTGTAATCATGAATTTACTTGTGTTATTTCATAGCCTACAATACCTGTATGTAAGCACATATTTACTTATGCTAATTGGTTACAAATGTATTCATGAGACATAGAGCCTGAGACCTTAATTTGTGCTCCACTTTTTCTGCATTTTCACCTCCTCACTCTTCCATATTTCTGTTGGAGATTTTTGCTTAGGATTATGTGTTACATCTAGCCATTTG
This sequence comes from Pinus taeda, assembly GCA_000404065.3. Classification (NCBI taxonomy): domain Eukaryota; kingdom Viridiplantae; phylum Streptophyta; class Pinopsida; order Pinales; family Pinaceae; genus Pinus; species Pinus taeda. The sequence goes on from APFE030840262.1 coordinate 54,061, forward strand.
CATCGATTTCCCTCCTTTCCTTCCTCTTGTTCATCTACACTACAATAACAATGTTAAAATGTGTACTGTTGTGTATCGGAAACAAGAATCAACCCATTTCTCTTTGAGATTAGCCATATCTACTAGTGTTTATTTTGATCTGTGTTTGCTTGAATTTACCTTGGCGAAGGGCTATTGAACCAATTACATGACATATAGGTGCAGAAGAAAGCCTATATATAATCTTCAAAAACACTCCTCTCGGATGCCCTAGGCACTGGTCTCCTATCAACCCAGAGGCTATCTCTAGGAGGCATGTATATCTTCTAAAAGAAACTATGTGATAGGAGATAGAAAAAGCTACAACATAACCCAGGGCTCATATTTTTCTCCTCCTCATCTTTAGGCCTAGATGACTCAAATCTCTTTACTCAAAAGGTATTTCCACTCTATTAGGTTCACTCACATCTTCAGAGAAAGAAATAGGGTTATTGATTCATTGTCAAAGATCAGCATAAATGATGCATATGGAAACATAGACTACGCACTATTGCCTGATGCAAAAATATAAGACAGGGGCTCTATCCCTGTTCCATGATTTTTATTGTTTTTTCCTCCTTATGTTTATGCTTCTTTTATGTTTTTTCCCCACCTTTGATAGCACTATTTGGACATATAGTTTTGGACATATATGAGGTTGTTGTTTCTTTGTAGACTGAACCATACTACATTTTTGGTTGCTAAGGCAGACAAAATTCCCATATATTATGCACATGTGTGTCATACTATATCTCCATATTGACAGAATGCATTACATATTGAACATTTCTATATGTACTAGTACATTATATATACCAAGTTTTTTTTCGTCTGAAAAAAAAAAACCGATATCCCCTTTGTCCTCGCCTACTTCAACACCTCCTTCGATGCATCCACGCCTTCCACTATGCCATCCCTCATTGTTTCGCTTAACCCGATACCCTAAAACCATGGTCACCTCTCCTTAGTGACCAAGCATTATTTTTTAGCATGAGGCCCTTGATCTAATGGCAACACTCCACAGGAGATCAACAATTTGGAATCCATCGAATGAACATTAGGGTCCACACTTTGTTTGGGGGTATGAATGATTCTACTATAGTTTTAAGTCTCGAATGCTAAAAATATCGTGATGCACACTCTCACGTGATGCAATATGGTTGGTCCTCGATTTGTTCGGGATGTTCGGGGGAACTACCCCACTTGTGTAATATAAAAGGGTCAAAGGCCCGAACTTCCCATTACTTCCACCTTGGCATAATTCCTCCTTTTCTCGAGTCTCGTGACCCTAGCCACATTCTTCCCTTCCCCATACCAACCACCTTTGTCTTGGTTCCATCGTTCACCATGGTTGCAACTAACACCCTTCCCTCATTATGTTTAATTGATCAAAAAAACAAAACAAACAATACAAAACAAAACAAAACAAAAACAAAAACAAAAACAAACAAACAAACAAAAAAACTAAAAAAACCAAAACAAAAACAAAAACAAAAAACAAAAAAAACTAAAAACAAAAAAAACAAAAACAAAAACAAAAAAACAAACAAAAAACATCCACAAGACAAAATGGTAACCACAAAACAAAGTTTGAGTGTAGAAAATAAGCATGCAAATATTTAAAATTTCACAAAATATTTATATTAAAAGAAAATATTAGTAACAGGCTACAGCCTCTCAGGGCCTTGCCACCCTCTTGGATTGTTTCTTATATTGTACTAGATACTCTGACATCTTGTAGCTTTCCCATATACAAGGAAACAAAACCCTAGCAAACATAGAGGCATATCATCCTCTGCCATGTCACACCTTCGAGGGCCTTACAAATATTTTACATTATACATAAAAAAAAATGAGAGGAATTTATGTCCTCTTTCAAGGACTACCACGATGTTCCTTCAAGAGGCTTCTGAAATAAAATCTAATTTGGGGAGGGGGGTGGAGTTCTGACCTTGCATCATACTCCCACAACTAAAAATATTCATGATCACCTGATCATATGTTTCCATTACTTCATCTTGTTCATCTCCATCGCGATCTTCTTTTTCCTCATGTATTGTTGAGCTTCAACTTGTACTCAATAGTGATATTTAACCAAACCTCTACTTACTCCTCACCAAGCTCTCCCCTCTGACTTCTTTTTTTGGTATCAAAATCTATCCTCCTCTGGAAACTTTTGAGCTTCCTCTTCTCCTCTAGCTATTGCATGTTTCTCAGCTCCCTTGACAATTCTACCCATGATTGCAACTATGGAATTGTCTCAATAAATTCTACCCAACCGTAGCTAGAAGTTGTTCTCTCCTTCTCCAACCTGTAGGATATATCTCCCTACTCTAATACCACTTGTTTATGACTTATTTTGAGGGTTTGTTAAACCCCTAATGGTTAAATATCTTGAAATTGTGTGTTATGGGCCCATGAACTTGGCATTCCTCACCTTAATTATAGCAATGTGGACTCACAGATTTCCAAATTTCCCCCAAATTTAAATGTACCAGCCTTTGGCCAGAACCACGTACATAGGAATATTGCCCCCTCTTTTCCTCAACTGCTTCAACACCTCCTTCGATGCATCCATACTTTCCACTATTCCATCCCCCGTTGTTGGGCTTAACCTGATATACTCAGACCATGGTCACCTCTCCTTCATGACTAGGCACTATCTATTAGTGTGGGGACTTTGATTTAATGGTTACACTCCATGAGACGTCAACAATCTAAAATCCATTAGATGAGCACGGGGGTCCACACTTCATTTAGGTATCTGAACAATTCCATTGAGATTTTGTGTCATGAATGTAGAACATCTCGTGATGTACACTCTTGCACGACATTGGATGTTTGGTCACAAATTTGTTCAGGTTGTTCAAGGCAGACTTCCCCACTTATGCAAGCTAAAAGGGTTGAAGGCCCGAACTTCACCTCACTTCCATATTGGCATTTTTCCTCATTTTCTTGAGCCTCGTGACCTTAGCCACATTCAACCCTTCCTCATTCTGGCCACCATTGGCTTGTTTCCATTGTTCTTGGATTGGCCGTGCTACAACATCCACCATGGCTCTAACTAACCCCCTTCCTTGTTTAGGTTAATTGTGTAGAAATTTCTCTATAGATTAGCTAGCTCTGATACCATGTAGAAATTCTCATTGTAGATTAAACTGATTATGAAATGTACTAAAGAAAAATACTTAATCTACTTCTACAATCAAACTTACGAAAGCTTAATCGATTTGAGCAAGATCAATCAGAACACATATAACAGAGAAGTAGAATCAATCACACATGAAACACAGAAGAATACTCTGGGGAAAGCCTCAACTAAAAAACCCCGCTATCTTTATTATCATACAAGTGGAAATATCTTAGGATTACACAAAGATTTAGCTCACAAGCTATCCAGCTCTTAGTACAATCCCTCACTGCTGCTCATAGACAGAATAGACAACACATATGTCTTCCTTCAGTACTCCAAGCCTCCTATTTCCTTGCACAGTTTTTCCTAGGGTCTAGTGCTTCCACTTGTGTGAATTCCCACCTTACACTGCTCACTTGGCTCAGTAGTAACTGCGCAATCCTGAAGGAGATAATTCCTTCTGCATGGATGAGTTTCTTTTATAGGAAAATTCCTCCAACTGATAGTACATTGTCCCTTCCTCTGATCTCAACTAGGTCTCTAACTGAACTGACATGCATGAGTTATTTATGAGAGAATATTCAGTTATCTGAAGTGTAGCAGTTACATGCATGCATGCATTAACTAACTAAACTCACAATTAGTTCAACAAACTATTTAAACTAATCTAACTGGACTTAACTCAGTTAACTAAGCTAACTAATTACAACTCAAAGTACAACTCATCCTGATCTCCTTTAATCAAGGGATAGCTTCCTCAATCAATGGAGAAACTATTGCATGTCTTCACATTGACTTCATGTTTGATTTTCTACAACTAATTAACTCAATATGAATTAATTAATTATTTTACAAATAGTTGCTAAGATCAAATTCAAATTTTACTTCTCAATTTGAGTTCAGGGACTAACTAAAATTGGAATCCATACCGAAATGCTTTTTATAGCAATGCTATTTTTAGCACTTCCATTTTTCATTCCTTGTTGCTATGTCCAACATTGGTACCTGAACTGCTATTTATAGCAATGTTATTTTTAACATTTCTAGTTTTAGCATTTCTTGTTGCCATTTTCAACACTCCCTCTCAACAAGAAAGGTATTCAACTCAAACCCGATCTTGAACCTTTGGAATGTTCTATATGCAACACTTCTCCCAAGTGTTGTTGCTCCAGCAACTCTAGAAACAAAAAGACTCCCAACTGACCTCTCTGTTGGGCTAGAAACATCCTCTGATGCTGAAGCTTCCTCTGCCGCTGACAAGTGCCCCCTCTGTGACCTCTGAGATACTGCAACACTCTATGCATCTCACACCGTTGCACACCTCTATGTGCCATCCTGCACCTGTGCAACACTCTTGTGCCTCTCGCATTGTTACAGCCTGCTAGCTCTGCACTGTCTTGGGATTCCTGCACTGTAGCTCTCTCTACTGCTCCATTCGCATATGCCTCTACCCACTCATCCATTCTTTCTACTCCTTTTCCGGGCTCCTGTAGCAAGGTCTAATCAAAGAGGTTGAGTACCTCAATGATCCAGCCCCTATTATAGCCTTCCTGGGACTGTCACTCCACGTCGCCCCACCTCCTACCTGGAGGTGTGGATGCATGTGATCCCTCTGCCCACTTGGCTCGAAATTTCCCCGTACTGGAGGTCCCTACATGAGTAGATACCTCCACTCAATCTCCTCTCGGATTCTCTAGTTGTGGCTGCTCCACAACCTCTTGAAGCTGCTTCACCAATCGTGGCTCCTCCACAATTGTCTGAGACTTCTTCTGGCACTGCATCTTGAGAGGTAATGTTCTCTCCCTCTCAACCACCAAGTCTCCATCAGTTTCCTTGCTCCTCAAGGCTTTTCATGCATCTTCAACCTCAAGAGCATATAGGTTCTTGATTCGTGAACCGGTCTGCTTCACCTGTCTAGTGGTGATGTGTTGTAGGAAAACCTTTCCCTTATTGAAGGCTACATCATAGCCTTTGTCTTCCAGCATTATGATCAACACCAAATTTTTCCTAAGTCCTGTTACATTCTTGACATCAGTCAAGGTAATGTGAGAACCATGCTCCCTCTAAAAAACAACCGTGCCTACACCTGAGAGACTATACTTTTCATCATTACCCATCGCTATGAGTATCTACAGATCTTTCTCCTCCAAGGTACTGAATAAACTCTTGTCGCCAGTCATGTGGAAAGAAGCTCCATTGTCAAGAAACCAACCACATCCCACCATGGATGAAACCATGCATGTGAAGAGGGTCAAATCCTACTCAAACTGTGAGGCCAATGACTCACCTTCAAATCCTTCCTTGGATCCCATCTTGGATTTCTTCAGTGGACAATTTGTAGCAAAATGGCCCACCTCATGACAATGAAAGCATCGCACTTTCGATTTGTCAAACTTCTTCCCACCACGGGAAGAACTCGATTTGGGATGAGAATCCTTCTCCTTCCCTTTCTTCGCCTTACTCGCTAAGGCACAATTTTCTTCGTCCTCCTTGGATGAAGAACCATCTCTGGTGCTTCTTCTTAGCTCCTCTTGCTTCAGATCCGACCAAAGTCATTCCCAATCTAGCATTTTTTCTCTTCCATTTACCGAGTCTTGGTAGCTATCCCAGCTCTTAGGAAGACCGAGGAGAGCTAGACTCACCATGTCGTCATCGGCTATCATGATCCCTATGATTCCAAGCTCATCCTTGTAGGTGGTGAGCTTGTTCAGATACGTAGAGATCATGTCGCCCTTTTCACACTTGATTTTCTGAAGCTTGTCTTTCAGCTCCAGCTTCCTCTGATTGATATTGTTTTGATATAGATCTTTCAATGTTTTCCACATTGAAAATGGTGTCTCCTTCCCATGGAGACTCGAGACTATGTGGTCTCGAACTCCCTCCAAAAGGATTCTCCTTTCTCTATCCACAGATTTCTTCCATTACACCAATTTTGTAGCATTAGGTGCTATGGGCTTGGGGACTTCTTGATCAATGAAGTCCTTTAGGCTGTTATCCTCTAAAAATTCTTCCATGTGATCCTTCCAGGCTATATAATTCGAGTTGCCATCAAGGGCATACTTGAGTCTTAAACCACTGAACTTCATTGGTGAAATTGAGATGTGATAAGAACTCGATTTCTATAATCTAGAACTTGAAATTTTGAACTTCTCCCTTCTTTGTATACTGTTATTCACATTGATCACCTTTGCTCTGATACCATGTAGAACTTTTCCTACATAACCTCACTTTGATACCATGTAGAAATTTCTCTATAGATCAGCTAGCTCTAATACCATGTGGAAATTCTCACTGTAGATTAAACTAATTATGCAATGTACTAAAGAAAAATACTTAATCTACTTCTACGATCAAACTTGTGGAAGCTTAATTGATTTGAGTAAGATCAATCAGAACACATATAACAGAGAAGTAGAATCAATCACACATGAAACATAGAAGAATACTCTGGGGAAAGCCTCAGCTAAAAAACCCCGTTATCTGTATTATCATACAAATGGAAATATCTCTAGACTACACAAAGCTTTAGCTCACAAGCTATCCAGCGCTCAGTACAATCCCTCTCTGCTGCCCATAAACAGAATAGACAACACATATGCCTTCCTTCAGTCCTCCAAGCCTCCTATTTCCTTGCGCAGTTTTTCCTGGGGTCTAGTGCTTCCACTTGTGTGAATTCCCACCTCACACTGCTCACTTGGCTTAGTAGTAACTGTGCAATCCTGAAGGAGATAATTCCTTCTGCATGGATGAGTTTCCTTTATAGGAAAATTCCTCCAACTAATAGTACAATGTCCCTTCCTCTGATCTCAACTGGGTCTTTGACTAAACTAACATGCATGAGTTATTTATGAGAGAATATTCAGTTATCTGAAGTGCAGCAGTTACATACATGCATGCATTAACTAACTAAACTCACAATTAGTTCAACAAACTATTTGAACTAATCTAACTAGACTTAACTCACTTAACTGAGCTAACTAATTACAACTCAAAGTACAACTCACCCTGATCTCCTTTTATCAAGGGATAACTTCCTCAATCAATAGAGAAACTGTTGCATGTCTTCACATAGACTTCATGTTTGATTTTCTACAACTAATTAACTCAAGATGAATTAATTAATTATTTTACAAACAACTGCTAAGATCAAATTCGAATTTTACTTCTCAATTTTAGTTCAAGGACTAACTAAAATTGGAATCCATCTCGAAATGTTATTTATAGCAATGCTATTGTTAGCACTTCCATTTTTCATTCCTTGTTGCTATGTCCAACACTGGTACCTGAACTGCTATTTATAGTAATGTTATTTTTAGCATTTCTTGTTGCCATTTTCAACAAATTGATCAACAAACCTCCACAAGATAGAATGGTAAACATAACAAAAAGTCTGAGGGAAGAAAAAAACATGAAAATTTTTAAAAATGCATAGGATACTTATATTAAAAAAGCATGATTAGTTATAGGATACGGCCTCTCAGGACCTGGTCGCCCTCTCAACTTGATTCCTACATTGTTCTAGCTCCCTTGACATCTCACAAAGTTCCCATATAATAGGAAACAAAACCCTAACAAACATAGAGGAATCTTGTCTTCTATCACGTCATGCCTTCACAAGGCTTACAAATATTTTACATTTTACACAAAAAAAGAGAGGGCTTCATGTCCCCGGGGGTTTATGCCCCTACATAAACCCAATCAAATATTGCTTCATATAACAAATCACAAAAGATGTCCTAAGCGTTATAAATTGGCTTCCTTGAACCTCCTAGCATTTAAGGAATCCAAAGTAGGGAGGTTAATATAGCACCCTAATAATACCCTTCTTCTATTCCATCAAAATGTAACCCATTGAACTCAACAGGTCAACCAATAACAACACTTTCACTATTGATCATATTTTCAAAGTGATGATCTAAATTTTTGCAATCAATCTTTTTAAATATACCTTTTATTAATAATACTTTATATAAAACATGAATACCTTTTCAACATTAAAAATATAAATTCAATTTTTTTATAAGTATTAAGAAAATAGATTTAATTTTTTTTTTTTTTATAAACATGAATTATAAAAAGTAATCATGAGAAACTTACGTTATCCCATCTTTGTATAAAAGTGTAATTCTTATTAATTTGATTATAGTTTAACGACCAAAACCCTCATGCCATTAATTATAATTATTTTTTCCTTTTTGAAATAGTAAAATTATCATAATTTAATTGTTAATAAATAGTCCACACACACACACACACACATATATATATATAGTAAGCTTAGTAGGACCTTTCATTCATTCATAAAAAGAATATTACAGCCATAATAGATATTTCATTTTCTCAACCTTCCCATCGGGAAACCAAGTCTATTGTCCATCGAAATGCATTATGCACCATCCAAAATCTGAAGTTCTTAAGTTTGTCAAAATTAGCTTTATAGGCCTAAATGTCTAAAACCCAGTTCACTCTTAACCTACTAACAACACTACTACTTAACGACATATACAACATCAAAATTTAATGACATAGTCCTCCGAGGACTCCACCGGAGCTAGGTCCTTTGTACTGGAACCCAGAATCTCTAACCAAGGTGGGCACCTGATGTGTTGTTCAAACCCAACCAAACATTTTGCTGCTGAATTTGGAATTGGAGAAGATGGAATTCCTTTTGGATTTTCTAAAATCCTAGGTCAGTTTAATGAAACCTGTTGTGTTCATAATTTCCCTGGCCACTATATTCTTCATCATCCAATAGAGATGAAATGTTTGTTTATACTATGTAAGCCTGCTACGGTATTAATAGGATCCAGAACCAACAACCTCCATTCTTCCTCCTATATGTCCTTCTCGGTGCGTTGGTTGAGGTCTGCCTCCCAACTTGCAATCATCTGTCTCACCTGGCCAGGGGTATCTGCGACATAATCTTAAGCTGCAACCCTGATATGTCGAGCTTGCAATTTCTCGCCAGTCCACCTTGGTGGTTGCGAGGAGGAAGCTCCTCTTCCCTCCCAAGGTGTCGCATTTTGGTGATGCCTACACCCTCCTATATCATTTTCTTTTTTCACTGTGGTTAGTTGATCCATATTTGCCAACTCCCACTAAACAACAGAACAATATTTGAGCCAAACCGTCAATCGACCAAAATCTCACAGCTCGCAGACTGGCTTGGCTTTCAACCTACTAAGACCTGGTGCATTAACACAGAACAAAAAGAGGGGACATCAAATTAGGTTTATTCCTGATAAAAATATAGTAGAACTGGGCGTCCCCTGCCAGTGGTACTCTTCTCCATATGCTAGCACCTCGTGCTCTAGCAACACATTGAAAAAATACAAAGCATGGTGGGTCAATCTCCTTCCAAGGAAGAGATTTCCAACCTGCTCCTCAGTCCATTTCCCACTTCGAAATTCAGAGTAACAGTGAACCAAAACCGACATCCTACATGTCCTAATTGTAAACCAATTCAACCAAATATACAAACAATCATGCTGACCATGATGAATACCATTCCTGCAAAGACAGAAGGTCCATACTATGCCATACATTCCCATGTGAATCAATAAAATACCATACAAGACCGAAACCAATTTAGAAATAGTAGATTCAACCACATTCCCATCTAACAAACAAACCATATCGAATCTCACAGTCACCCATTCATAGGAGGGAACTAAAATCTTATGAACTATTGTCACATTTTTGGTATGTCTCTAGCAAGTGTTGAAGGGAAGAGACAACAAATACTCTAGAACCATTGCCTGAAACCTTTGGAGAAACCCTTCCGCAACCAAGGCCTATCATCCAAACTTGTTGTAGGAAAGGAGCTTGACCAGTGATCCCCAGCTCCTAGAACTGGCGATATACTCCACCACTTGGTTGTTTAATTCTCGACACGCCTTGCTGCCCAACTTGCTCTCTCCCATGCCTCCTCGCATCACCTCATATATGTCATACACGCCACGACCTACCACAACTGCCCTCCCACATTAATAACCATCAAATTATTCATGGCTTGGGTCCCAAGTGGGATGATCCTCTTGCACGCACCCTGATAATAGGTTATGAATATATATATAAGACTATATAATATATATATATATTTTATAAATAATATATATATTATATATATATAATATTATATATATATATATATATTATATATATATATAATATATATATATATATATATATGTATAATATATATATATATATATATATTATATATATATATGTTGATTCATCATTATCAAATAAAATTATCTTACTCAAAAGTATGTCACTCCTAATTGTTATAAATGTTATCAACTTTTCCACTATTTATTTCATCATATTCATCTTTTAATTTAATAGTCTTTACATGCATGCTTGTGTGAGTGAGAATATATTTTTCATATAGAGACATGCATGTGTAAACATACACACACATTTACAAGTTGCTATTACTTTTTTATATAGAGTTTTTAGTTTATTATTGGTTCCAATTTATTCATTATAGGAGAGACTAAGAGATTATATCAACCATCTCAAACAACTCACAAATTGAATTTTAACTTATAAAATGTAAGCATTAATTCCAACCTATTTATAATAGCAGTTTGTAATTCCAAAAAAAAATTCTATATAATAAAGTAATAACATATTGTGAATGTGTGTGTTTATACCACTTAGGCATGCATGTGCATAAACACATGCATTTACAATTTGTTATTACTCTATTTGTAAGATTTTTATCCAACCTATTTCTACCTCATGTTTGCACAAGCCAAGAGAAACAATGTTTGAATTTATGAATTTAAAGAGAATGAACTTAATTGTGTAGCCAATGTCTGGGCTAACTGGACAATAGTTGAGTGCACGCAAGGAAAAAATGGTATGGTGAAAGAAAAGAATATGTACATGGGTTGTGCAGCTGTTATGATGACTATACAATCATTGGTGTAACATAGAAGTTGTACTACAAGGAAGACACAATTATATAAACCATAGTCTAATCTCACCACAATTTTGCTCAGAAAACTGTGAAAATTCACCTAATTTTCAATATATATTATTAAATTGATGATATTCGCCAAAAAATTACCAATTTTAATAGTAAATTACATGTTTTTTATTGACTATTTTCATACATTCTCTGTGTGATTTTTCAAACCAATATAATTGCCTATAATACTATACATAGGCATAATATTTGAATCCTTCAAAAATGCCTTGCTAGACAATGATCTCCCAAGTGTTATTCTCATGTATTATAGAAATAAGATGGTCCATCGATTGATCTAGAGCAGGTTTCAGGTATATCTAGGGGATTTTGATATAGACGAAGGTACATGGAAGTAAAATTCTATATACATTTGTTGTTTGATGTGATACTACTCAATGGGGTACTAATAATGGTTACAAGGGTATCCAAACTATTGTTCCACTTGTATTTTTTCCATTTATTCTTTCTGAGTGTAATTTTACCCATTGAACAATATATTCTATGTTATTTAAAGATATTAGAACACATCTCTAGCTTGAAAAAAAAAATTCTACTAAAATTTCAAGGGATGTTGGCTCAGATACTACTTGTAGTGTTCCTTGAGCCTTGAATTTTGAAACACAACTAGGTATATAAAGATTATAATTTCAAATTAACTATAAACAAGACACAATAATATAAAATCCCAAATATACCCTTGTATCTTGATAATGCATAGAAGACCACAATGTCCACTTGACCTTGTATTGAACAAAGCTCAAAGTAGACAACAAAAGGAAAATATTCCAAAGTCTCTTGACTTACTAAATAAATTTTTCATCACAAGAACCCTACTACTTGTGGTCCATATAGACAACACGAGGAAAATATTCCAAAGTCTCTTGTCTTTTTAAATAAATTTTCCATAGCAAGAACCCTACTACTTGTGGTCCCTTTACTAATGGGTACCAACTACATAGTAGGCCTTACAAAGTGGACCCTTTTACATGAAATCACTAACTACTATTATCCAATGAACCTTATTCAAAGAATATTATTGCATATAACAATAGCTAATTTCGCTGTAACCTAGAGTAGGAAAGTTAAGATAGGACCCTGATAATACCATTCCTCCATTCTATCAAAGTGTAAGCCATAGAACTCCATAAGTCAATGAATAACAACACCTTCACCAATGATCATATTTGGAAAGTGGTGATCTCAATTTTTGCAATCAAAATTTTTTAATATATATTTTATCAATAATAATTATATATTCATTAATTCCTCACCAATATTAAAAATATAATTTCAATTATTCTACAAGTATAAAAAAATGAACTTTTTTGAAACATGAATTATAAGAAGTGAACATGAGAAACTTGCATGATTGCATCTTGAGGAATATGGCATTCCATTAACTCTATGACATAAAATAGAATTGCACAACACACAAAAAAATTATTGATATATTCTTCTTCAAACCAAAATACATCACACTAATATAGTGCATATGAGATCCAATAAACTTTGAATTAGGATAATATTGTTGAGAAAATGTGTCAACAAACTCCAACAATCCTCAAACCACTCTCTAAAATAAGCTTTATTCCTAACACCCTCTCATAATCCTTATTTTATAAATAAAAATATAGAAAACACATATAATACACATTCGAGTCACATTTATCTAGTAGTCTGGTATGGTATTCATCAACACTTATACCCACTATGGAATCTCTTGGACTACACTCTTTCTCCATTATAACTTTGAGCTTACCACTTGACCCATTTAAAACACAACTACCTCTGACCATCATTGATGTACTTGTAATGATCAACAATGTTGACATACTCGGCCTGTTGTGGCTTTCACAAGAAAATTTTTCAAGTAACTAAATCACTCTACGGACATACCACCATCTGTCGGATATTTAGCTTTCAACTATCCGTTAATTTCTAATAAGGCAGTTGGATACTGAATGTATTCAGAAGTTAATGGCATACAACTTGACCTCTCTAACACACAAGGATCTTCTACTATAACCACTAGCTATTGTTCTTGGGTTTTCGAGCACCAAGAACCACAAACCATAGCAATATGTAAATATAATTCAATCAATGGTATGTTCAAGTATTTCTAAGCACCAAGAACCATTGATTTAGATTATGTTACATTGTTCATTGATTGGTTTTTCACTTTTTACATACCAAAATAAATGAATATAGCGTACAACTTTTTTTAATGAAAATAATATATCCATGCTACTACCAAAAATTCATAATGGAGAGTCAGCTTTGAAATGCAGGAGATTGGGTTACTTCCTTTCACCACCACAAAAGGCTCCTAAATCCACCTTTATAGAGTGAGGGAGACCATCTCTCAATCTTTATTATCTTTCCTGATCATACTATCATCGTTTCCACCATCGTTAGAGCCAATGTTTCATTGTATCATTTCTAACCAATTCTTGAAATTTTGTTTTGCCTGAGTTATGCAGGGGTGATTGCCTTTGAAATCATTTGTAGTGTTTTCTGTAAATTGCAGGACATCACTACCACCAAATGTAAAATTAGTACAGGTTGATGTTGGAAGTTTGGCGCCATGAATGACAAGATGCAATGCTATGAATACCAATACAAATAGTTGGATTTCCCCAAATAGCACATATTTCATTAAAATTGGAAAATTTTTATTACAAGGAAATCACTAGAATTGAGGTTTTTGGTTATTTTGAAATTCTAGATCCACTATTTAATTCCAAATCTAATGAAATATGTGTTAAATCCCATTTTCTGTAGAGGGTGCTATTGTGGATCCTCAAGTTTTGGTGACAACTAAAAACATGATTTCGAGAAATTAGTAGAGCCTTATGTAGATTCATTCTTTTTGTCGACCAAATCGATCGGAACGGATCTAGGTAGCTACATGTCTCTAGACAACAACTCCTCTTTGCACAATGATCTTATCCCAATGGTCAACCTCATCCATGTACTCACACAGATCTTATTTTTTTGGGCTTAAGTCGATCTCGCTGTTTCCGTCAAATATTCACCTATTTTTAGATCTAGGAGTACTTTCTTACTTGAGTAGATGGAAATTTTTACTTCGACCTCATGGGAAACATGACTCCTAAATCAAGTCATCTGAATTGGATCCATAGAAGATTGTCAAAGAACCATGACTGCATCGGGTCGAAACAAATCACTAAAGAATCCAAAACAGCGATCAAAAACACCCTGAACCAGTGGCAATGGCAGCCAGCGTGGAATGACGAGGACTTCAGTCAAAGCGCGCTAACCGAGGCCCATCGAGACTACGCGGGAGGTCAAAGTAGCCCCTGGGAGCCCCAGATCGGGAAAAGGAGGTGGTTTTTGATGCACAATTAGCGCATGCATTGCTGGGTGAACAGGGCCGTGAAGGAGGAAGCCCGAGAACATGGACACATGGGAAGCCGGAGAACCGTGGGCAGAAAGGAAAAAGCACTAAAAGTACAAAGGCGAGACCCGCACTCTGGAAACCGGCAGTTTTGATCGGGGTGCCCTCAAATGGTAAGAGGTTTCAGACGAGAGTGAAGCGATTCCATTCATCGATCGACGCATGGCAAGTGGAGGTGAGAGAAAACCATCGTTGATCATGCGCTAAAGGTTGAGCAAGTCAACCATGCGAAACGTGCATATGGAGTTGGATCTAGGGGACCCAGATCGGACGACTAAGATCCCACCCGAGGGAGGAAGCAGAATCGACAAGGGAATATGCCGTGTTTTAGAAAGATTTGGAGTTCGTTTGACTGCCACAGTGGAGGAAAGACTTCATTCACGACGTAACTGAAGAAATGAACCGACGAAGCAAGCTAGCGCCATTTAGAGAAGGACATGTCGCCACTCCCTGAGCGTTGATGATGATGCCGAACAGGAAACTCCAAGCACATCTGCAGAAGGTGAATCGATAGGCGGAAGAGGAACCGAACGGTCTTGGAGATGAATGGCTAAAAGCCATGAACAGAGAGACAAAATACACAAGGAAGTCAGTCAATTAGAGTACCCGGAGAGGAGGACTAAACACAGAGAGACAGAAACCAGAGAAGAAGACAATGAAGCAAAAGCAGAAGAGGACAGAGGGCCGAGCTAACCAAAGGCAACATCAAGCACCAGAGAGCTTGAGGGATTCAAGCCATTCCAGAGAGAATTTGTCCAGATTGAGCACCACATTGGGCTCTTTCCATTGTAAACCAGAAGGTCACAGAGCTGGTAGGCAAACGAGTCCCTGCACTCTGGTGGCTTGAGGAATCCAAGAACCACCCTACCAAGCAAATCTGTTTTAGGTGACTCATATTGAGTTCCTGCATTGTAATTCTCTACTTTAAACACAATAAAATGAGGCCACCACTAAAGCTGGACCGAAGATGTAGCCCTGGAGAATAGGGTGAACTCCTTATTAATTTCTTGTGTTCTTGTATTCACTTATTATATTTCTCTGCTATCTTTCCATTCAATTGTCTGTGTATTGGCAATATGATCAATTCGTTGCTTCAATAACATAGAACACACACCAGCATATGAGTCTGTAATACCTTCATTTAATAAATTCTTAACTGAGATCACTCATAGGGTTACTATCAGATCAAGTGGTATCAGAGCTCAAGGTTGTAAGGTTCTACAAGCTTATGTTGGTTTAGCTATTGAATGCTCACTAGATCGAAGCTCAAATTAGGAGAAGGAGAGTTGGTCGAAACTAATCCTAAAATTGGGAGAGTCTATCCTCGGAAGACAATGTCAGAGGAAGGTTCTGTGGAGCCAGACCCTCAATTCATAGAAAGTTTCCTAGCTATAAAGTCTATGGTAGAAGAAATGTATAGGGACTTTAGAAAGCATAAGACTGAAGATTCATCAGGTTCTAAACAAGATAAAGAAGAAGATGAATCTCATTTCCATGACCACTCCAAAGGAAAAGGGAAAGTGGAAAGCTTCCTCACATCTCCTAATAGCCCTGTGCATAATAAGAAAGCATCTTTGATCAAGCTAGATGTTAAATTTGACTTGCCTATATATGATGGAGAGCTAAACGTTGAAAAGTTGGACAATTAGATTAGACAAATTGATGTGTATTGCAGAGTATAGAACATTGACTTGGACAAGAGCAAAATTTAGCTGGCAAGCCTACGCCTAGGAGGTACTGCCTTGGTTTGGTGGGAAGGCAGAACACAAGCTAACATGAAAAGACATGGTAAAACCATCTCTGTCTGGAGTGACTTTGTTTCTACAATTAAGAAGCAATTCTATCCATTGGCCTACATGCAACAAGCCATGATGAGCTGGCAAACTCTTCGGCAGTTGAAAGGGCAAAGTGTGCAAGGGTACACTCAAGAATTTAGAAAGAGAGCACTGATTCTAGGGATCTCATTAGACTCACCAAAGACTCTTTTGAAGTACATTGGTGGTCTACATAGCTACATGAAGCATACCATCCTCATGTTTAATCCCACTAGTATAGATGAGGTATCTGTACAAGCTACTCATCTAGAAGCTAGAGGAAAGAATGGAAATCCAGAAGTTGGGGGAACATCCCAACCCACTGTAAGCAAGATCAAGGAGAAAAGAAAATAGAAATGGAAAGTAAGTAAGGCTAACACTGCACAAAAAGGAAAAGCTTCATGCACTCACTATAAAAAGGATGGGCATGATGACGAGCACTGTTGGATTTTGCATCCAGAGCTGAGACCTAAGAAGTCTGAGGGAAAGAAGAAGAAGACTGCTGCAGCTATTCAGAAAGATTTGGGGTTAGACACGGGAGATGAAACAATCATTGCAGCCACAAGTATAAAATATAAGAATTCCGAAGCATCTACTAGTAATTTTGCTCAATCTGTTATTGATGAAGAACATGAGAGAAAAAGACATGAGCTTTTCGATATTCGAGTTATTTCCAAACATCAAAAGGTTGATACTTTATTTGATAGTGGCTCACAAGTAAATTTGATTTCTGAAG
>APFE030840262.1:74783-142281 GCA_000404065.3 Pinus taeda
AGGGTGTACTATGTGTGCTAAAAGCAAGCCCAACAATAGAAAACTAGGATTGTACACTCCATTACCAGTTCCTTCTCACCCATGGGAAAGTGTTTCCATGGATTTTGTTGGAGGACTGCCTAAATCTAGGGAAGGTCATGATTATCTGTATGTGGTTGTGGACAATTTTAGCAAAATGTGTATTTTGATACCTTGTAATAAACAAATTATAGCTGAACAGACTGTAAAATTGTTCTTTTAATATGTATGGGTTCATTTTGGATTACCCACTTCTATTGTATATGATCGAGACACCCGATTTGTGGGGAAGTTTTGGTTAAGTCTGTGGGAGCTGATGGACACCCAACTGAAGAAAAGCACAGCTTTTCATCCACAAACTGATGGCCAGACAGAAGTAGTTAACAGGACAGTGATCTAGTTACTCAGAGGATATTGCAACAAATATCCTAAGCTTTGGGATGAACACTTACGTTATGTGCAGCATGCTTACAATAGAGAAAAACACTCTTCTACACAGAGATCTCCTTTTGAGACCTGTTTTGGTTTCATACCAAGGTCTCCTTTGGATTTTGTCTTTGGTAAAGATACCACAGTTGATGGACACAGTGATGTGGACAAGGCAACTAGGTTCATTGAAAAGATCCAGGAGATCCACCAGGTAGTACAGGAACAGCTGGAAAAGAGCCAAGCCAAATATAAGGCAAGGCATGATAAGCATCGGATGGAGCATAGTTTTCAAGTTGGAGACCAGGTTTGGATGTATATCAGCGAGGACAGGATGCAAGGTGAAGGTAAAAAGCTAAAGCCTATTAGGTATGGACCTTTTAGGATACTTGAGAAGATTGGTGAAAATGCTTTTCGCCTTAATTTACCAGCTTAGTACATGCACATCTACTCAGTCGTAAATGCAGATTGCTTGAGATTGTTTGAACCTTCGATGATTGAGGACCCTAAAGATCAAAGTCAATTGCCTTCTATTGATGACCTGCTACCTGAATATCTAAATGAATCGCAGGAAGACACAGTGTTGGACAGGAAGGTGAGGACAATGTGCAGAGGAGATGTTGAGTACCTCAGAATTGGAATCAAAGGTTCAAAACCGAGCAGTGCAAAATGGATTGAGATTGGACAAGTGAGACAGCAGTGCCCTCACTTAGTCGATGCTTGAAATAAAACCAACTTTTGGTGGTCCAAAAGCTTTTCAGTGGGAAGGCTGTGATCCAAATTGGATCCATAGAAGACTGCCAAAGAACCATGATTGTATTGGGTCAAAACAAATCTCTAAATAATCCAAAACAACGATAAAAAAACACCCTGAACTAGTGGCAATGGCAGGTAGCGCGTAACGACAAGGACCTCGGTCAAAGCGCACTGACCGAGGCCCATGGAGACTGCATGGGAGGTCAAAGTAGCCCCTGGGCGAATAGGGCCATGAAGGAGGAAGCTCGAGCACACGGACGCATGGGAAGCCGGAGAACCGCAGGCGAAAAGGAAAAAGCGCTGAAAGTACAAAGGCAGGACCCGCGCTCTAGAAACCGTCGGTTTTGATCGAGGTGCCCTCAAACGGTAAGAGGTTTCGGACGAGAGCAGAGAAATTCCATTCATCGATCGACGCGTGGCAAGTAGAGGTGAGAGAAAACCGCCGTTAATCGTGCGCTAAAGGTCGAGCCAGTCAACCGCATGAAACGTGCGTATGGCATTGGATCTGGGGGACCCAGATCAGATGGCTGAGATTGCGCTCGAGGGAGGAAGCGAAATCGACAAGGGAATACACCTCGTTTTAGAAAGATTTGGAGTCCGTTTGACTGCCACAGTGGAGGAAAGACTTCATCCACGACGTAACTGAAGAAACGAACTGACGAAGCAAGCTGGCGCCATTTAGAGGAGGACATGTGGTCACTCCCGGAGCGTTGATGATGACACCGAACAGGGAACTCCAAGCACAGCTACAGAAGGTGAATTGACAGAGGCGGAAGAGGAACCGAATGATCTTGGAGACGAATGGCTAAAAGCCATGAACAAAGAGATAGAATACATAAGGAAGTCAATCAGTTAGAGTACCCGGAGAGGAGGACGGAACACAGAGAGACAGAAACTAGAGAAGAAGACAGTGAAGCAAAAGCAGAAGAGGAGAGAGGGCCGAGCTGACCAAAGGCAGCGTCGAGCAGTAGAGAGCTTGAGGGATTCAAGCCATTCTAGAGAGGATCTGTCTGGACTGAGCGCCACATTGGGCTCTTTCCATTGTAGACCAAAAGGTCACAGAGCTGGTAGGAAAACGAGTCTGTGCACTCCAGTGGCTTGGGGAATCCAAGAACCACCCTGCCAAGCAAATCTGTTTCAGGTGACTCATATTGAGCTCCTACATTGTAATTCTCTGCTTTAAACACAATAAAATAAGGCCACCACTAAAGCTAGACTGGAGATGTAGCCTTGGAGAATAGGGTGAACTCCTTATTAATTTCTTGTGTTCTTATATTTGCTTACTGTATTTCTCTGTTGTCTTTCCATTCAATTGTCTGTGTATTGGCAATCTGATTGATCCGTTGCTTCAATAACACAGAACACACACCAGCATATGAGTCTGTAATACCTTCATTTAATAAATTCTTAACTGAGATCACTCATAGGGTGACTATGAGATCACCAAGCTGCCATATTCTATTGTGTAAGTACATAGGGACCACATCCACACATGTGTCTATCTTAATGTAGATCTACACTCCTCTGATCTCGTTGTTGACCTTTTATCTGGACACGCCTCACGCGTTTGCCCGTGCCAATATGCACTCAACCTCTTCCTCCTCTCTACTAAAAGTACATATGGCCTCATCCAATAAACAACCTCAGGTGACCCAAGCGTCTCAATGCATAGATCTTGCCATAGATCTAGTAAATCGGTCTAGTATAGAATAGTGTTGCACTTAATGGAAAGTGGTGACTCGATCACTATGCAATTCTTGCAACAAGAAATGTTCCTACTCTATGCAACATCTATGTAGTGCTCTTCCTTTATACAATTGATGGACATAATATTGCCACAAACATACATGAATCTGCTCTTATTTACAGCAAAAATTCACTTCCACACTAACCTAATCTACGTATGCACATAGATTAGCATTAATCCTCACATATTTTCCATCTTCATGGGCCCTCCCTTGAGCGAGTTAGGCCCATACAAACTATGATACCATGACAAAAAATAGAATTGTACAACACACAAAAAACTTATTCGTATATTCATTTTCAAACCAAGATACATCACACTAATATAATGCATATGAGATCCAACATATTTGAGTTAGGAGAATGTTGCTGAAAAAATCTCTCAACAAACTCCAACAATCCTCAAACCACTCTCTAAAATAAACAATATTTCTTAACATTCTAAATATAAAATAATAAAATATTTAATAAAACTCTTTTTAAATATAAAGCATTCTTATTAATTTGATAATAGTTTAATGGCTAAGGCCCTCATGCCATTCTCTTTTTAAAATAATAAAATTTAAATAAGCATATTTCTTAACATCTAAATATAAAATATAAATATTTAAAAACTTTCTTCTTAAATATAAAGCATTCTTATTAATTTGATTATTTTTTTAATATATTAAGGCCTCATCCATTTCTTTTTAAGAAAATAAAATATTATCACTAAATCTATATTAATTCATCATTATTTTTCAAAAAATAATTATCTTATATCAGATGATGTCAATCATAAATTGTTTTTAGTTGTTTTTATTATCTGACTTACATATATATTTCATTATATTCCATTTAACTTCATTATATTATAATTAATTATAATATACAAACATATTTTTTAAACATTTAACTTTCAATTTTATATTAAAATAAAAATTACAAGATTACAATCTTAATCTCATATTTATATATATTGAAAAAATAAATTAAAACTATCTTGCCAAAATTATAAAAGAAAAAACCAAAAATACAACACTTAAAAAAAACAAGGTATAACCTATCCTTCACACCATCTTCACACCATTTTTAACTAGCACAGCCTAACATGCTAAGCATAACAATAGCAAGAGCTAAACATATCCACTTTTCATTTTATTAGAATTTATAATATGAAAATATAATTGTGAATTTAAAAATATAATATAATATTATATTGAAAAAATTTGATTTAAGTGTACATAAAATCTTTTCCAAGATTTTTCAAAGTAATCATTCTATAGGACTATATATATATTATTGAAGAAATTTGACTTACGTATACATAAAATCTTTTTCAAGATTTTTCAAAGTAATCATTCTATAGCACTATATATATATTATTGAAGAAATTTGACTTACGTATACATAAAATCTTTTTCAAGATTTTTCAAAGTAATCATTCTATAGAACTAGGACCCAGATGAAAAAATTATTATTAAACCTTTCCCACCACCTAACATATACATCATTATCATAATATATATATATATATATATATATATATATATATAAATATTTAAAATTCAATTGAAAAATGAGTACACTCCATAAGATCGTCATTATAAGCACCCAAGTCTCCTGCGGTTGAATGCCATTAATTCATAATGATAAGAGCGGAATGAAATATTGGTGTTCACAGTTTGAGGATAGTCCCACCGATAAAACACTCGTTCTAATTAAGTTTGCCGGTCACAATTAAGTTATATAATTTTTGGTGACATCATAATGTTTAATTATTTATTATGTAAAAATAAATTTAATATTTTGGAAAATATTGAAACCCATAAATTAAAATTATATTTTTTTCCCGCAAAAATAAATTTAATGTTTTGGAAAATATTGAACTCAATAAATTAAAACTATATTTTTCTTAATTTAAAATTAAAATGCACAAATCACATCTTTACACTATGTCTTTTTAGTAAATCACATCTTTATACTATTATGCATTAAAATACTTTCTTCTGGTAAAAGATTTGAACTCTGAAAAACACTTATTTTTTCTTTAAAAACAACAATGATAATATTAAAAAATAAAATTTGTTAATTAGGTTTATTGATGGTTGAGAGGTATGATTGTCGCACTCTCTACCAAGTTGATTTTTTAACAAATAAGATATCCAACTCATATCAGGTATAGTATCATAAAAGCTTTTAGATATATTATTATAATGAAATTAATAAATCTAAATTATATATCAAACCTCAAAACTGTTTTAATCTGATCAAATTTTAGGTTTAAATTTAGTAAAATAGAGTTAAAAAGGAAAGCTACTTTAAAAAAAATATACCATACCAATCAGCATAGATTTATTTTAAATTCAGATTTAACTTAAGTCCAGAGAGATCCAATTTATTCACCTGCAAAATTTATGACTCGACATTATTTAAATGTTTTATATAGTTACTTAATTTTTTTATGCCCTGAAATTATTTAAATGTTTTATGTAGTTATTTAATTTTTTTTTTATATTTATATTTTTTAAAATTTTTATTTTGGCTGACATGAGTAAAATTTCAACTTTGATGAAGGAAAGACACCCTTATACATCATATTGCGGGGTAGAATAAACCTCCCAACTTAATACACAAGCACATCACGCTAAACTGTAGAATGAACTTCTAAACTTAATAAACAAACTGAACTAAATAACCAAAATACTAAAAACCAGCCTATATCTTAGTAAAAACTCTTTCTATGAAACTGATTACACAACAGTAAAGGCTAGATTCTATACCCTATAACAATAACAGCTGAAAAAAAAATACAAGTTTTTATTACTCAAAATATTATTTACATCGGCAATAACATGAAAAGGAAACGGCAGAGGCAGAACGGCTGTAAAAAAATACAAGTTTTTATTACTCAAAATATTATTTACATCGGCAATAACATGAAAAGGAAACGGCAGAGGCAGAACGGTTCAACCTCATGCCACGTGCAGTCCAGAGGTTACTTAGTATTAATGAGGAGAGAGGAAGTGTGAGACAAGCATGAGCCAACTCTGCACTTCTATACCATGCATATTTGATCCAGTGTCTTTCTTGTCTGGGTTGTATTTCTGTACCAGAAACCCAAGTTTTATATCATTTAGTTACTCTCAGGACCAATGCAGTTTTGTGCAGTTTTGTAGATTCTAATATAATAGCTTAACTTCACCCAAAAAAGGAAATACAGATTCTCATTACTCAAGAGCATTCACACACGCAATAACATTGCAGTACAGATACACAAGAACATTGCACTGTAACCCCAATTCTCTGTTTTTAAATTCTGCAACAAGCTTTCACTCCACCAAGAACTTTGCCAACCATCAATTCATCTCTTCATCCCTAGGGATCCAGTTATTAGCACGCAAATCAAGAACTTTCCCAACCATGAATCTCGGCTGAGATGCAAGACCTTGATTGTTAGTTAACTGCTTCATTGAGGCGAAATGAGAATCAATGATCTTACGTGACTTGGGGTTTTCTTCAAGCTCTTTTCCAACAGTATTGAAAAGCAAACAAAGTGACTCAATATTTTCTTCAGTTGGAGGAGTTTTGGGATCCTGACCCAACAAGTGCTGAATAATATGATGAACAATTTTTTCAGGTACCATCTTCTGCTTGAAAAGCTCCCCAACAATCCTAACGGTTTCAAGAGTCCAAAGCTTTAACATCCTCTCCTTTACATGGCGCTCAGCTTGTTGATGTGGGGCTGTCAAACCTTTGATTTCAGCTCGCAGATGATCTGCACCCTCAAATGCTTCTTGGCAAGTGTTAAGAAGAATCCGCCTGAATGCTATTGGTTTTCCATCCGGTTCTTCAGGTGGAAATTGGGGGAGTACTGTACTTAGATCATGGCACAACTCAGCATAGATGGGGCAAAATGTTGGTTCCATTACTGCCCTGTCAAAAATAAGAGATGTTACTCTGATCAGAATGTCTACTGACGAGATCAAATTTATAATTTGATCTCTGGGAACATCAAACTTTTCCTGAGTTAACTCATCAGGCATTGCCATAACAGTTTTTAAAATTCGATCCTTTTCTGACATGGCTCCAATTCTGCTAGACCAAGGAACACCAGCCTTCATAAGAGTAGTTGCTGGTCCCGTCCCATATTCTCTGTTTTCGCCAAGTATTTCCTTGGAAACAGGGGCAATTACTACTGATCGAGCCCCCCCTTCACAATTATCGGGCAAGAAAGGATCTGAATTTTTTGCCATCAAATAGGGTTTTCCTGGTGTAGAAATGGGCTCTGATGCCAAGAGTTGACGCAAACGCCCAAAAATGAAAATGTCCACTTCCCTGCGAGCCTTCGCACGCCAGACTAAATTATCCGCTTCTTCATGCTTTGTGCCCACACTCTCACATCTGCTTAACTGCTTCCTACCTCTTGCATCACGTCTAATACCAAAACTGTTTCCTGCAAACATATTACATCTGTGTTTTCTTCCGGGGTTTAAACCTAGCTTTTGTCCAGTTTCTGAATGGATCTCATATATAGTTTTGGGTTTCATCTCTTTATGTCTAGGGATCCAGTTATTAGCACGCAAATCAAGAACCTTCCCAACCATGAATCTCGTTTGAAATGGAAGACATTGATTGCTACTTACCTGCTTCAGTGAGGCGAAATAAGAATCAACGATACTGCGGTTCTTGGGGTTTTCTTTAAGCTGTTTTCCCACAGTATTCAAAAGCAAGCAAAGAGCCTCCACATTTTCTTCAGCTGGACCAACCTTCGCATCTGTGCCTAACAATTGCTGAGTACAGTGATGAACAATTTTTTCAGGTAACACCTTCTGATTGAAAAGTTCCCCGATAAACCTAATGTTTCCCAGAGTGCGAAGCTTTACTATCTTTTCCTTGTCACGCCGTTCGGCTTCTTGATCTGGGGCTGACAAATCTTTGATTTCAGCTCGCAGATTATCTGCACCTTGAAATACTTTTTGGCAAGTGTTAAGAAGAATCCGCCTGAATGCTATTGGTTTTCCATCCGGTTCTTCAGGTGGAAATTGAGGGAGCGCTGTACTTAGATACTGGCACAACTCAGCATAGATTGGGCAAAATGTTGGTTCCATCACTGCCCTGTCAAAAATAAGAAACATTACTCTCACCAGAATGTCTGCTGAGTTAATCATCAAATATGCAATTTGATCTTTGAGAACATCAAACTTCTCCGGAGTCAATTTGTTAAGTATCCCCATAACAGATTTCAAAACTCGATCCTCTTCTGACATGGCTCCCCTTCTGAAACACCAAGGAACATCAGCCTTCATAAGAGCAGGCGCTGGTTCCACTCCATATTCTCTGTTTTCTCCTAGTACTTCCTCTGAAGCAGGGGGAGGTAGCGGTGACCGACCTACCCCTTCAAGATTATCGGTCAAGAAAGGATCTGAGCTTTTCGCCATCAAAACCCCGCCTTCACTGATAAAAACTGTCAATCACAGACAGATTACTCCGTATGAATAACAGTCTTCCCGATAGAGTGCTCTGTGTGAATGATTCCCACGACGAATTGCTTCTTATGAAGCACAGCACCAGGGGGGGGATTGCTCTACCTCTTTGTCATGCCGAAGAAAAGAGGCAACAAAGGGTCGGCAGACCGGAAACACTGGCGCAACCAAAAGTTAGTGACGCAGAAGCTTCAACACATTGGCTCCTTCCTTCCCTTGCTGTGAGAGTACATGTGCCCATGAAGCCACGATGAACCTATAACCTATAGGACGATTTATAGGTTACACATACAAGTTGGGATTACAAAACTAGAATTATATACATCTCTTTTTATATGGAGTAAAGAAGGTCAATTTATTATAATTCACTTTGTAAAGTTAAAAGGGATTATTCTTTAAAAAAAAAATTGGGGGAAGTTTTCTCATTTAGTTTTAGATTTAATTGCTCTAGAATTTTATAGGGATTTATTAAAATTATAAGTTTGATGGGAAATTCTTCATAATTAAAGTATTCCAAAGATTTTTAAGGTCACTGAATTTATATATCCAGTCAAAAAACTAGTTTAAACAATACAAATCAATATTCAGCCACATTTTTTTTGAATAAAAAATCTGTCAAAAGCTCTTACTTAAAAACTATACATTTTTTCACAAGTGGGAAAACCTATCATAACTCGATGTCAAACCAGCAGCAAAGCCAACCACCTCTCAGTTGATGCACGGTGACTCATCACCCTTAATCAAAGAAAACCACAACCAGCCAATGGTCCGTAAGGAGGCAGACTTTCACCCCTGCTAAATGTCTCTAAATCTTAGACCATTAACATGTTTCCTCAAGTCCAAAAAAACAAACTCTTACCTAACAAAAATAATTTTCAAACATTAAAAACTACTCTTATTAAATAAACATAACTACTACTAATAAATAACTAAATTAGAGTAAACTTAATAATATCTTTTAAATAGACAAACTACTAACTAAGCCCAAACCATATTAATTCATTGAGATGACTAATTAATATATATATATATATATATAATATATATAAATTATGATTTCTCTCATATGTAAGATGTGCAATAGTTTCCCTAATAAAATTAATAGAATGAATAAAGTATATTTTACTTTCAACATCAATGATAAAGTTCAGTATATTTCGTTTTAATTTGGTGAATGATAGTGCTTCACATATGCGCGATGGCTTCATTCATAAGAATGAAGTACTTATTTATAAAATTAATGGATATAATAGGTGTATCTTGTTTATTATATACCGTGAGAAAATTTATCATTATTATATTAAAATAACAAAAATATATTTTATCTTATTTATTAAAATATAAAGTAGTATATTTTGTGGGGTAAAATTAATAAATAAAATAAAGTTATTTGGTTACTCTGATATATTTATATTTATTTTTCGTTCATGTAAATTTTAGTGGGGGGGGAATTGTGATGGAGTTATTAACTAATAAGTAAAATTATGTTATTTCGAATGATTAGTTTGGAGGATTTTCAATTGGTTTATTTTCACTTTCCGAAGATGTCTATGCATGTGCAGTAGTTAATGTGTGTTGTTAATGTGTTGTTTAAAATTATTTATTATATATATATATATATATATATATAATATAATTGTTTAAAGATAATTTTATTTATAAAATTAAAAGAGAAAATAAAGTATATTTTATTTTATTTTGCAAAATTAATAAATAAAATAAAAAAAATATTTTATTTTATTATGTAAAGTTTTATTTACATATTTATTTATATTCTTTTACATATTTATAAGGGTGGATTGGTGAATTGTGATGGGAATGGTAACTAGAAAGTTAATCAATATGAAATGTCACAATGATATTTGTATTATAAATTATAAGTAAAAATAAGTTGAAGTAAAGATTATTTTTAACATAAATAAAAATGTGACATAAATTCATATAAAATTATATTAAAAGATTAATAATATTTATCTTCTATGTCTTGAAGTATATTTAAATTAACTTTTATCTCAACCTTTTGTGAAATTGATCTTTCCTAGCATATTTTAAAATTTGTAGAAATTGTTAATTTTATCCTTATATGCCAACATGTTTTGTAAGATTGAATTTATTACTAGTTTCTATTCCTTATTTCAAGGATAAAGATTAATTATTCCTTGGTATATATAAGCATATGGCATATAAATTTTGATTATGGCATTGTTTTCATCCTCATGATGATGCTCAAATGGTGCATCCTCTTTATTTAAATTCACCTTCTCTAACATAGCATGAGGGGTATGGATATCTTAATGTCATAGTCTATTTATAAAATGATTTGTAAGTTTTTTCTTACTTATTTTCCATTCTAATTCACTCATAATCTGGTAGTGATCCCTTATTGAAAAAGATATTATAGACTTTATGTGAAGTTTGTTTATGTTACATAGTGCAATAGATCAAAAAGATTGCAAATAACATAAACACATAAGCAGATTGAAACATAAACATACGCATCAACATAGCGACAATTTGATAACGGAGTTCACCAGACTTCCTGGCTACCTCTCCAGGTCCTTAGTTTCCAGTGTGACCACTTTACTAGTCTTCAAAATGCTTTTATAGGCACGAGCTAAAAAACAAAGACTGAAATGAGAAAAAGGATCTCACCATTGCATTCAACTCGAAATTTCGAGTCAAACGAGTATAAACTTGCCCATATTTGGCCTTTGTGACTTCCAGACCCCCTAGAAAGTCTAAAACCACCTCAGTCTGGGCAAAACCACCTTTCTCCTGCATAAAACCGCCTCTTGCAATAAACCCGCCTGATGATATAACACTTCTGCAAAGACGATAAAGGTTTTAAAAAATATGGGTGCTTATCTGAACAAGCCCCACCACTTGACAGTATGGTCAGTGGAGTAATGTGAAGGTGTTATATAAAGGGGAAGTCGGCAGGTCGAATCCACCACCTAATTTTACCATCGTTTTACATTGGATATCACATATACTATGGTTCAGCCTTGATATATCTCTGCTTGTTGTTGGTTATATGTGGTTTGGTTATTATATATATGGTATAACATTTACTACCTCTCGTTCCATGTGGGATAATTCGCCAAAAGGTCCGACGGCCGGTGGATTGACCCTGACCGTTGGCCTTTTATTCGGCGGCTGGTGGGTTGACCCCGGCCGTCGGCCTTTTATTCCAGCAGCTTTTCTTGCACCATAAAAATATCCTAATCCCATTCCTTATCAAGAATCATCGTAGCACATCTGGTGCGGCCCCTCCAACAAAACTCAGTCTTCCAGAAGGTCAGGGGTTCGATCCTCCTTGACCCCCAAAATTTTGGAAAATGGGTGATACTGGACAAAATCTGGGCTACCACGTGTTAACACCGGATTGGCCCATATCAACCAATCACAATTTGCCACATCACCTCCTTTGTTGACATCATCCAGGACTCTTGGCTCATTCCCGGGTTGACATGTGTCCTTGCTAGGTAGGCGTTGACCTGGTTGACCATTGACTTCTACCCTTTGACTTTTTGTCATTTGCCCTAATTTTCCCAAAAACTTTGACTGGCCCTAACTTCTTCATCCAGACTCGAATTTACACACCGTTCACACCATTGGAATTGTATCGATGAGCACTTCGACTTGATTCTACTTTCACCTACATTTGAAGACTTTGATCTGGAGGCAAAATTGAATCCATTTTGGATCAAGTAGGGATTTGTTGGAATCACAAGTTTGAGTTGAACTTTCCACAATCTAATTGGCTCAAAGGTTTTTCAAGGTGTTTAATCCATATATGTTGTCAAAAACCCAGTTTAAACAACAAAAATCAATATTTGACCAAAAACAGGTTCATAGGGCAACACCTATCTAAATCTCTAACAAGTACTTTATGTGGATGTGACAGTTTATAGAGCATGACAAGTGATGTACGAGATTTCAATGATAGTAATGGAGATGAGTATGGTTCATGGAGCAATTATGTGATGAATATCACAAGTTTTCATCAACACTCTCTTACTTAATGTGATGGACTTGTTGGTTGTGATGGGATAAATTAAGCAAATCTTAATTGATGCAATGAACTTATTGGTTGTGATAGACTGAATTGAGAGAGGCATATATTCACATGAGAGAGCTCATAACTAGTTTGATGGAGATCATGGAGATCTTACATCCCTCCCAACAATGATGGTATGTGTTGTAGTGACACTTAACACAATTTTGGTACTTCCTTTCTCCCAATTCACCATTTTCTTATTGCTACTTTCATCTATATCATCCCACATTAGTCTTCCATCACTTTGCATTTGAATGATGGGAAAGAGCTCACCCCCTACTTTGCAAATCCTAGATCCACTCCAACTCTACATGTCTTGACCTTAACTTGGTGTTTGAATTATGAGGAAGAACCTACACTTTTAACGCTAATGCATGCTTTTGGGTTCTTCTTGCTTCCTCTCAACACTAATATGGATATATTGGCTTTTTGTATCCCTACTTTTAGCTCATCTCCATTTTGCTCTATTGTCATTTAAGGTGGAGTTATATTGGTTGAAAACAAAACTTTCTACCACTCAATACAACAAGATTGCACTATAGGTGATGGTTTCCTTGTTTATCATATGTAAACAAAGTTGTAGACATATTTACAATATTATCTATCAAAAAATAAATGAATAGAATGGAATTTATTAGTGTTATAGTGGCTTGGTATAATATAAAAGTGAGCATGATGCCCCATTATTCTTGGGCATATTAAAAGACTTCATGGTCTTTGACAGGTTAAACACTCAATAATTGATAGACAAAAAAGAATAGATTATTATTACAACATTATTATTGTATTGCAAAACATAAAATGATTGCCTGAATATTTAAACATTTTCATTTAATAGTATATGTATAGACAAACATATATACTGATATGTTTGTATGTGTGTGTTCTATTGTTATATATAATGGTTGTAACTGGATGATTCCATGGTGCCTCATTATTCTTGGGCATGTCAGAAGTTTAGTTTGCATTGGAAGGGTACAACACTTAGCAATTGATAAGGAAAAATGACTATATTATTATTACAACTTTATTACTCTAGTGCAAATCATAAATTGATGTCCTAAATCTCTAAACCTTTCAAATTATGTTTAGGACATAAACCTAGATGTCCTAAATCTCATAAACCTTTCGATGTTTCATCTTCTTGGGTTACTTTTTTGGACATCTAGGGTTCTTTCTTTATGTTAAAAGACCATTCTTTTAGCCTATTGTAATAAATTTTGTGAATGTGTGGTCATCATCTCTCTTTGTTCATAGATAACTAGCACCATTCTAGCAAGTTTGTGTTCTACAATATTGTGATATTTCATATATTAGTAGAATTTGGGTTTTACTCATACTATTGTAATCTATGTTATTTTTCTTTTTGTGTATTCCATTTAATTTCCTACATTTCCTTTCATTCCTTGTACAACCTAGATTAGTTGCATTAAATAGATTTTCTCCTTGTTGTTTCCTAGTGCATGTCCTCGAGAAGGTTGGGGTATAGAGAGTTGGGTCTTGAGCGAGTTTCACTTAGGATTTATTGCTCTTGCAAACCCAAGCGACCTTCCATGGGAAAAAAAGAGAGATGATGGAGCAGGAGATCCTATCAAGTTGTTGCTTGAAGAATCACTTGTGTGACAGAGGAATGAGATGATGGAAAATTTCGCCCAAATATTTCAACAACTATTAATAATAGCAAAGGCACCTTCAACAAGCAAAGATTTTAGAGGTGCAACACCCTTCAAGGTACAAGTTAATTTCGATGTCCACTTATTTGAAGGCCAAATAGATGCAAATGCTCTAGAGAAATGGTTAAATATATTAGAGGGCTAGTACTTTGTCCAAAAAAATTCTAACAATGAGAAGATCACCTCCGCACTCCTAAAAGACATTCCCCATGTCAATGGTTGGTAGGAGTGTTATTGCGAGAGACTAAACAAACATGATTTTGTGATGTTCAATGCAGTACCAACTTGAGCCACTTTTGTTGATGCTCGTAAGGATAAATTCTACCATGTAGGGAACTATGATGACTAATACATGAGATAGACAACTCCGCAATAGGAGAGAGATCAAACGATATTAAAATACACCAATAATTCAATACCTTACATTCAAAATTGGGTGTTAGAGACCGAGTGATGCTTAGTCTTGAAGTACTATAACTAAATTGTATATATTAATTCAAAACATATATTTTTTAATATATATAATAATGTTATGTTTATATCCATCATTAAAAAACTTGCATGATGATTTCTTGTCTCATAAAATTTATAGATAAAATAAAGTATATTTTACTTTGCAAAATTAACAAATAAAATAAACTTATACTTCGTTTTTATTTGGTAAATGATAATTCTTTCATATATGCCACAATAAAATTAATAATAGTATATATTATAATTATATATATATATATTAATATTTTATTTTATTTATTAAGATGTAATATTTTATTTATTTATAAATAAAAATTAAAATTAAAATTTATCTCAATAAAATAAATTAATTTTATTTTATCTATTATTTTAATACAAATTATACTTTACTATTAATAAATAAAATATAATATATATACTACATATATTATATATATATATATATAATATATATATACTTTGATGATGATGGATGATGGATGATGGTTAACCGTCCGCTGAGACCAATAATGATTCTATGTGACCTAAAGACAAATTATTATTGATTAAGATTTTATTCCTATTGCTCAAAAGCTTGGAGAGAGCCTCCCGAGCTCCACTATAATTTGGCATTGTAAAAGGCTAGGGAAGGCTTATTTAGCCTTCTAGCCTTTTACAATGCCAAAATTATAGTTGAGTTGGGAGGCTTCCTCTTCCAAGCTTTTTGAGCAGGAATAAAATCTATAAATCAAAATAAAAATAATTTGTCTTTAGGTCCCGATAGTCATTATTGGTTCTCACGGACGTTAACCTCATTATCATCATTCATCATCAAAGTATATATATATATATTATTTTATTTATTAATATGTAAAGGTATATTTTGTATTAAAAAAATAATTAGATAAAATAAAATTATTTTATTTTATTGAGATAAATTTTAATTTTTATTTGTTTTTCGCTATATAATTTAGTTTAGTAAATTGTAATAGAGTTATTATTAACCAATAAAGCGAAATTATATTATTTGAAATGAATAACCGTATGTTTTTCAATACGTATATCATTTCGCAAATGTGTAATTAATGAATTTCTTTATATTAAAAAAAATAGCTCTTAATTATAAGAGGTCACAGGTTCAAAACCAAAGGGGGGTAGAGTATGTATGCCTTCGTGGACTAAGCAGTCAAATCGCTGCGCGGAGGTGGGTCCCTTGTCCCACAAACAAGGGGGTCTCATACACCAATTTGGTGTCTGGCTTTGGCTGTGACCTTAAAAAAAAAAATGGATATATATATATATATATATATATAATATATATATATATATATATATATTATATATATTTAATTACAAGTATAATATAAATTAGCTTCATTCATAAAATTAATAGAGAAAATAAAAATATATTTTACTTTTACTTTGCATAAAATAAAGCATACTTTGCTTTACTTTGTAAAGTTTAATTTATATTCTTTTATATATGGATAAGGGTGGTTTGGTGAAATTGTGATCGGAGTGGTAACCAGGAAATTAATCAATATGTTATGTCACAATGATATTATTATCACATCTCGTATGTAAGTAGGATAATCTCCTTTAAATTTTAAATTTTCACGATTATCATAAATCATAAGTAAAAATTATTTTGAACCTAAATAAAGATGCGACATAATCATTTAAAGATTAATAATATTTATCTTCTATGTCTTGAAGTAAGTTGAAATTAACTTTTCTTTCCTTGAAATTGATTTTCCTTTAAAGTGTTTAAGGGAAAATTTCAATAAATAAGGCGTTTGGTGTTTCAAATATTAAGAGGAAAAAATTTAGATTATTGTTAGCTCCCTCTACAAAAACCATTGCACATGGGTGTGTACTATAGATTGTGTGTTTGGTTTAAACTAGAAATTGGAGTGCACAAACAAGATTCCTATGGATCAATATTGTTTAATATATTGTGGTAAATAACTCAGGAAGAAAATCTATGGATCAACATTGTTTAATATATGGTGGTAAATAATTTGAAGAATAAAACCTATTTTTTTGTATATAATATATGCGAGGATTCCACCTTGAATTTAGTGTTGTGATTGCATTGAGGGCTTATAGATTCAGGAATGCTTATAACATCTAGATATTTGATGTTGCGAAACAAATCTAGTAATCCAAATGATTCTAAGGCTATATTCTTAATCATAGTTCTTCTATAGTCATTGGAGCAAAATCAAGCGATGTTTGTGGAGATCACAATGTTAACGTTAACTCAATTACATTCATTATATGATAAATATTTAGTTATCTACATACAATTTAATGGGTATTAGCCTCCTACATTGGAAGAGCTTTAGTGTATCCACTCGAGATTGACCAAGAAATGTGATATCTCTCTATTGTGCACAAGATTTTGCATTCTTCAATTCTATCACCATGTTGATTATCAACAAATGTTTGAGGAGAGTCTTTCTTTTTGACGTAGTGTAAGATCTTTTATTAACTCCTTAGTTCCCTAAATTTGATCCCAACAATATGTTTGTTGATAAAATGTTTGTTTGGGTCCATCTTCCCAATTTTGCATTGCATTTCTAGTATTTATCTATATTTAAGGATATTGGGAATGATTTAGGCACATTCATAAAATCATATCTTCAGAGAGAAATAGTGATTTTATACACATGCCTATGTTCAAATGGAGCTTAGTAACAATCTTCTTAACAACATGTTTCTCACATGGAAGGATTTCAAATACACATAAGACTTAAATTATGAGAACAACATACTGAAGTGCAAGATATGCCATTTTCTAAACATTGACAAGCTACTTCTCCACATTCTTGAGCTCATCCTACTAAGAAAAAGGAAACCAAAAAAGAAAGAACCAAAGATTTGGAAATTTTCAAGGGAATCAAGTTTAGAGTATGACCTTAGTTAAAATATGGCGAATTTCTACTATCAAGTGATAAATGGGGACTTGGATTAGGCACTTAAATAAATACATATCTCTATAGAGAAATAATGATTCTATGCACATATCTATATTGAGAGGGATGCTAATAAGGATCCTTCGAACATACACATAGGACTTAGGTTATGAGAAAAAAACGTTCGAGTGAAAGATATTTCATGTTCTAAGCATTTAGAAGCTACTTCCCCACATGCTTGAGCCCATCCTCCTAGGGAAAAGGAAACAAAAAAAATGATCCAAACAGATGAAACTTTTCCAAGGGAATCAAGTTTAGATATTTACCTTGGTTAAAATATGGTAATTGGAACTATCAAATAGGGACTTACATTAAGCACTTACACAAAATCATATATTGAGAGAAAAATGGTGATTTTATGCACATATCTATAGTGAGATGGACCTATTAAGGATGGTATGAACAAAATGATTCTCACATGGAAGGATTGTAAATACACATAGGACTTAGATTAAGAGAACAAAACATTTGAAAGCTAGATCTATCATTTTCTAAAATTTATGAAGGAATGAAATGAAATACATATTCAAACCAAAATATAAATATATAGCAAAACAAGACTTCAATTAATAAATAGTAATTGTTGAAAGTTGTTTGCATAAATAAAGAAAAAAAACTAGCTTGGGAGATGGTAGCTTATTGTTGAGAAGAGATGTGACAACTATATGCCTTCTAAACTATGTTACAATGAGGCTTGCGAGGCTATTTTATTGTCAAGAAATAATGGAAAACCATAAACATCCAAAAACCTAACCCGAGGAGATTAATTTCCAAAAGTTTGTGGGCCCCATTGGGGTTAGTTGGTGCATCAACTTCCCGAGGTTGTAACTTTGGCATACGATCTCTGTTTTGCATGTACGTTATCTTGTTATAAATATCTATCCAAGGACAACAACTTCTGATTGCAAACCCCTACTGTAAATTTCATATATTCTCATCTTCCAAAACAATGCCATTTAGGGCCTCAAAACGGCTTCGAAAGTTTAGGACTCGAACAATTGCCAAAAATAGTAAAATGTGGTAGAAATTAGGAAACTAAAAGGAGATCGTATTGGGGGTCCAAGTGGAATAGGTTGGTGGCCACCAATATCCACCTGGATTAGTCCTCCCCCCTTAGGAAGCAACGGTGCAAGAGCTGACTGAATTTGAAAACATGATACAATTGGACCCTTTGTTGGAGAGTGCTATTAATTTTTGTGTCTATGATTTGATCAGTCATGGCCTGTTCAATGCAATCTGGGTTGAGCTCTATTGGTGTTAGCTGCTCAACAATGTCTAATGTGTCCCACAATGCCAAAAAGTATGGTCGAAGCTAGTCCACATTGAACATTGGGTGATGGCTAAGGAATGGGGCAATGTTGAGCTCAAAATCATTGTCACCCACAACCTTGGTGATTGTGTAAGGTCGATATTAGAGTGGTAGAAGCTTTCGATGGGCTTTGATAAGGTGTTTCTTTTGCAAGTGCAACCAAACTTTGTCACCCACTTGAAACTTATGTGGAACCCAACGTTGATCATGACATTTTTTGTACTTGACATTGGATTTATCTAAGATATCATGAAACTATTAGTGAATGTGTTGGATGTGTTCAATCAAACGGGTGGATCTAACAACTTCAAACTAAGCATGTGCAGATTTTTCATGTGTAGTCGCAAGAGGCATTGTAACATCAATGGGTCATAATGATTGAAATCCCATCCCCACTTGAAAGGGGTTGTGGTCAGTCGAGCTATGGAGAGCTCTGTTATAGTTGTGTTTCACATAGGGAAGACTCTTATCCCATGTTCGTGGATGATTGGAGTTGTACATGTGTAGTATGGGCACTATCATCTTGTTCACAAACTCTGTCTGGCCATTAGTTGGAGGATGGAATGTAGTCAACTTGGTGAGCTTAGATTCCAAAAATGACCAGAGGCTCAACCATAATGTGCTCGTCAAATTTCTATCCCAATATGATATAATGGTCCATGGAATCTCAAAATGTACCCACACTTATTCAAAGAAGAGTTTAACAATGCATTTTGCTATGATTCTCCTCTTTCAAGCCATCAATATAGCCATGTTAGAAAATCTTTCAATGACCACAAATACATAGTCATTACCATGCTTGGTAAAAGGAAGGCCAGACATATAGTCAATGGAGATGGATTCCTAAGGCTAGATAGGAGTAGGTCGAGGAGTGTACAAGATGTCCTTCTTAAGGGTTGGATTGGAAATAACATAGGAAGTGCAAGATATGATATATTTTCAAACATCTTGTTGGAGTTTTGGCCAATAAAAATAGTTTTGCAGTAAAACCACATTTTTCTCCAAACCAAAGTGTCATGTGACCAAACTGCAGTGCACCTCCCAAACTAGCTTCGCATACTTTCTTGAAGGAACACAAAGGTGCCCCATGTAGCATAAGAATACATCTTGGAGGTGGAAGTTTGGTACTCTCTTTCCATCCATCAACATCTGGTGGGTGATGGAAAATTTTAGATCATTTCTATACAATTGTGGCCATCCAGAAGTCTCGTGCCCACAAGAGTTGAGAATAGTGGTTAGTGCCACAATTGGAGGCCAAATGAGGCAATCTACAACATTATTGGTGTTTCTCTTCTTATATTTAATGTTCAAATGGAATTGCTGCAGTTATGTGGACCATTTCTAATGGAAATCATTATGCAATTTCCATGTGTCTATATAAACTTAAGAGGTCAACGATTTGTGTGGATGATCATTTGTTTCCATTGTCAGAAATCATGTACAATGGAGTACATCTCCTTATCATAGGTGTGTATTTACGAATAGTATCAGAGAGTGTCTCACTATAATAGCCTACTAGATCCACTTTCTGGATGAGAACTGCACCAATAGCATAGTCAGAGGCATATGCCTCAATTTCAAATGGTTGTTGCAAGTCTAGCAATGTGAGTACTGATGTAGAGCAAAGTGTTGGGAATAATACTGAGAGGGGGTGGGGGTGGGGTTGGGTGAATCAGTATTGACAAATCAATAACCTTTTCATTTCACAATTAGATTTATATATGCTACTTGAGTGAAGGGAACTCGCATGTGCATGCAATTGTTCTTAAGTAAACCATATTTTAACCAATGAACTTATGATTTAGTTAATTCATCATATGTCGATCTTTAATCAGTGCATCAATACTTTATTAAATAATAACCATGTGCAGTAATAATAGAATAAACCATCACACATAAGCAACACACATGAACACTAAGATTTAAGGTGGAAACCCAACGTGGGAGAAAAACCACCTGTTGTTGTCGTCTATGTCTTCTTTTAATATAAAGAAAATATGTTTACAATATTGTACTAGTGCAGACTCATACCAATACAGAGGAACCCACCTGCAGAATCCAACTTCTACTAGAAGGGAGCTACAACCCCCTAGCTCTTGTACTAGCCGATATGTTTACCAATACGTAGGCGCCAACATACAGAAGGCTACGACCTTCTCTCTTCCTCAAGGGACCACGTTTCATAAATTTTCATACTGTATACTCTTGATACACAACAACACAATATGGAGGCCATGTTTCATCAAATTTTCAAAATGGACCCATCAGTAATATTAAAGCTCAGCCTTAATAATAATTGCATCAACCAATAATTAGTCAATCTAAACAGTCAAATCACTGTCACCAGAACACTGTGCTGAACCTGAAAAACTACATCAACAACCAAAACCAATTGCAACCTCAAAAATCATATGTCAGAATGTATACACTACTTCAATGAAGCCAACATACATGTATATGGTACTTCCTTTAAGCCAACCTGCGTATACCTCTAAAAATATTAAATCATAAAACTTCTGAACTGTACCAACCAATACCATTATGAAGATCTACTGTAAAATTCTAAACAAACATCAACAAAAATCACCCTTCTTACTTTATCAATCAATCAAACAGACTCAATATCCTTATACAATCAGTTGCATTTTCAGATCTAATGAAGACATCATTGACAAACAACAGTAAAACAACAACACTAATCAGATAGATCACTCATCGCTGAAAATCAAGCTTTTCTTTTTCATACGCTACTTGGAAGAACTAAACCAACGTGTATACGCGCCTTCACCAAAGCAAACCATCATATAGATATGCAAATACTTGTAATTTCGCAGTTATTCCATACTTCAGACATACCCATATCATAACATATAAAGGATAAAACATGCGTTAGCAATCAAATCTAGCCCATCCATTATCAGATCATATAATGATAAGTCATTTCAGGTCTCATGATCCTAATCCAACATTTTATCCAAAGGTGCACAAGATATTTCAGATCATATCATAATCACAACCCTTGCACCATAGAATATACTTCAGATAGAAGTATTCATGAAAAACCCTTTTTCTTGCACACTTAAACCTCTGATCTTCTCCTCCTTATATAGTTTTAGCCTTTCTCAATACCTCAGACAAAAACAACACTTAGAACCTATGGTATTCTTAGGCAAGTTCAAGTAACTATTATTCTGCTCAATATTGTGGGCTAATACCATGGTATGAACTCTTGGTATTCTTTAAATTTATTTTTTCTTAATTTTCCATCCCATATGCGATTTTCCTCTTGTGAAAGTGTGTGCATACGTATACGCTCTTCTTGTTCTGTGAACTTGCTTGTATACACTACTTGGACTAGGTGAACTTATGTATACAACTTAAGATAACTTAAAACATTATTTTTCTTCAATTGTTTGAATCTGATCTGTAGTCCTTTGCCCATCATCCTGTTCATTTGTACCATTACCCTATTACCTCTAAATTGACCATTTACAATATGTGTTGCCCTTTATCAAATCTGAACTGATCTATTAATGGGTTGCCATCAAGAACAAAACTTGTACCATGATGTCAACAATCTCCCCCTTTAGACTTGATGGCAACTGTATAGGTGTTGATCACTTCAAGCTGTAGAACTTGTTAGACATATCAAGCAACACCAAGATATTCTCCCCCATCGACATCAAGGGCAAAGAGCGGACCAAGATATTCTCCCCCTTTGAGATACACTATGTTGTCCATGCTCCCCCTGAGTACATGCAAAGTTTGCAGAGATATGTTTCTAAAGAATATCATGACTCTATAACTCAACTATGTGAGTATGACCTTCCTATCACCAATGACTCATACATTCATTAATCACCCAACCAAGTGGGGATATACCAAATGTTCATACATGATTGAAAAATTTGCAATTATTGCATCATCCTTCCCATGCATAATGGGGATAAAAATTACATCACATGTCCAAAAGGACTCATTAATAAATTATGACAGAAAGAGACATATTATTACAACATAGGTCTTTACATGACCTTTACAACAAGTGATATGAATATATGAGACCATAGAAGAATTCAACAACCATGATGCCATCAATTCATAATGTTGTTGAAGACTAATGCTCCCCCTGAACCTGTGCTACCTGTGCATAGTCAACAAATCATTCATCAAGGCATCTTCATTAGTCAAATAAACAGTAATGAACAAATCATATCAGCAGATTGTAACCATCAATATCAGACTGAACACCCATGTTAGAAACTAATTTTGAGTATGACCCACTGTTTTTCTATCATAAAAACATATATGCTCCTGCAGCCATAGAAACTCATGTATATTCACGACTTTGCTTCATGAAACCCACGTATAGGAAACATTCCTATGAAAACTGGATTTAATAGCAGGATGATGCAAAAACTACTCCCAACTTTTGTCTAAGATATTCAAATGTTTCTCTGGGAAGGGGTTTTGTAAATATATCAACAACATGTTCTATAGAGGGAACATATTCCAATTTAACCTTTTGTTCAAGCATTTGTTCTCATAGAAAGTGGTACTTAATGGGTATGTGCTTGGTCTTGGAGTGCATTTCAAAATACTAATGGCACTTGTATTATCACATAGAATGGAGATGGGTGGAGAACATGTGACTTTAATATCTTGCAATGTTTGCATCATCCAAATTAGTTGTGTGCAGTAAGATGCAACAACCACATATTCTTCTTCAGCTGTAGATAAGGCAATTGAACTTTGTTTCTTGTTGAACCAAGACACTAATCATGATCCCATATCGAATGCACCTCCACTAGTGCTTTTTTGATCATCAACATTTCCTGCCCAATCCGCATCTATATATGCATGAAGAGTGAGATCTGTATCTTTAGGATACCATAGAACAAAGTCTTGAGTTCCTTGGAGATATTTGAATATTCTTTTTACAACCTGAAGATGTGATTCCTTTGGATTGGCTTGGAACCTTCCAATAATTCCTACTGCATGAATGATATCTAGTCTGGTGCCTGTTAGATAAAGTAGATTTCCAATCATAGATTTGTATGTTGGTTGATTCACTATAGGTGATTCATCGTTATAACTGAGACTACATCTTGTTACCATTGGAGTACAAACTGGTTTAGAATCTTCCATACCGTACTTATTCAGAATATGCTTGAGATATTTAGTTTGTGAAAGAAAAATTCCATCTTTTGGTTGTTGTACTTGTAGACCAAGAAAATAAGTTAGTTCACCAGTAAAGTCATTTCAAATTCCTGCTGCATAACAGAAGCAAAGTTCTGGCTCATAGATTCTTCATTGCGACCAAAGATGATATCACCAACATACACAACAATAATTAACAATTTATCATTTTAAATCTTTGTGTATAAGTTGTTGTTTGCAGATCCTCTTGTGAAACCTTGTTGATGTATATATTTGTCAAGATGATAATACCAAGCCCTTGGAGCTTGCTTCAACCCATATAGAGCCTTTTTGAGCCTGCATACAAGCTTTGCATCATTTTCTAGAATGAATCCTTTTGTTTGTTCAATATAAACTTCTTCTTCTAAATCTCCATTAAGAAAAAAATATTTTACATCCATTTGATACACTTTGAATTTTTGAAAACTTGAAAGAGCTAGAAACATTCTTATGGCTTCAAGTTTGGCAACAGGTGCAAAAGTTTCTTCAAAGTCTATACCTTCTTGTTGAGAATACCCTTTACAAATAAGTCTTTCTTTGTTTCTAATAACATCTCCCTTTTCATTCAACCTATTCTTAAATATCCATTTTGTTCCTATAACATTTTTATCATGAGGTCTAGGAACTAACTCCCAAGTATCATTCTTTTCAATTTGGTCAAGTTCTTCGTCCATGGCCTTAACCCAACATTCAACTTGGATAGCTTCATTAACATTGTGTGGTTCTATGGAGGATAGTAATGTTAGATAACTGGAAGTTCCTGAAAGAGTTATTCTAGTGCGTACTCCAGACCCTTTTTCTCCTAGAATTTGAGATTATAGATGATTCTTTTGAACATGCCTAGATGAAGCCTTTTCCCTGTCAGATGTATCTTCTTCTGATGCTTCATTTGTTTCTTTCTCTATATCATTTCGATTTGATAATGGAAAGCATTCATTGTCATCTTCCTTTGTTTATTTCACCTGTTCCAGATTTCTGTACGCTTCATCGATTACAACATCAATGCATTCAACAATTTTTCGAAGTCTCTTATTATAGCATTTGTATCCTTTACTTCTAGATGAATAACCATGAAGTATTCCTTTGTCTACTCTAGGTTCAAACTTACCAAGTTTTTCATCAGTCTTTTTGATGAAACATTTGCTTCCAAAAACTCTGAAATGTTTTATAGTAGGACACTTACCATACCAAAGTTCATATGGAGTTTGATCACTATTTACAAGAATA
This sequence comes from Pinus taeda, assembly GCA_000404065.3. Lineage (NCBI taxonomy): Eukaryota > Viridiplantae > Streptophyta > Pinopsida > Pinales > Pinaceae > Pinus > Pinus taeda. The sequence goes on from APFE030840262.1 coordinate 100,094, forward strand.
TGAGCTTTGTTGAGAGTATTTACTACCGTATGTGCATCTTCACCCCAGAAGGTGGCATGAGTTACAGATTCATCAAGCATAGCTCGAGCGATTTGTTGAGATTTTCTATAAATTATTTCCACCACACCATTTTGTTGAGGAGTTCTGGCAACTATGAATTGTATTTTTATTCCATGTTGTTCACAGAATTCGAAAAAATCATCTAATATGAATTCTCCTCCCTAATCAGATCCGAGACATTTTATTTTTAGATCTAATTCATTTTCAACTAAATCTTTGAAGGCTTAAAATTTTTCAAATGCTTCATCTTTATGCTTTAGTAAACCAATGCAGCACATTCTAAGAAAATCATCAATGAATAAAATGAAATATTCTTCTTTGTAAGGTGACATTTTCCTTATTGGCCCACACAAATCAGTATGAATGAGTTCAAGAGGCTTACTTGTTGATCCTTCTTTGACATTGAAATGAACTCTGGTTTTCTTACTGAATTGACATGGTTTGCAATTGGTATTTTCTGGAATGTTGATATCTAGAAGATCACAAACCGCCTTGAGCCTGCATGATTTTCTTATTTGAGAAAAGCTTAGATGCCCCAATCTTATATGCCATAGCCAGTTTTCCTTTTTTTTTCTTAGATAACATTTTTCTTGATCTCCTTTTAGTATATATAGATTGCTTGGAGTTCTTGTACCTTTGATTATGGTCTTTCATGTGTCAAGCTCACAAACCACACATTTGTTTGATCAAAACACAACTTCATTTCCTTGATCACACATTTGGCTGACACTTAACAAGTTATGCTTTAAACCATTAACATGCATAAAATTTCCATCTTTAACCTTTTCTTTCAAATAAACAAAACCTTTACCATTAATGACAACTTGCGTGTCATTTCCAAAAGAGACATTCTTTTCCTTTTCTAAATCATTATATGGAAGGAGTTTATATTTATCACCTGTCATGTGTTTAAAGCATCCACTATCAATGTACCACTGATTTTCTTGTCCTTCTACAAACAGAGCTATGCCACATCTTTCTGACGAAAATTCCTTCTTTTTCCATAACTTGGAATTTGATGATGTTTTCTCCTTTTGAATTGTGTGACCGAAATTTGCTCCTGCATTCAGATTCTTCATGACCAAATTTATTACAAAATGAACATTCAATTTCATCTTCAAGAGGATAAAAGTTATTATAAGAAATTTTCTTGATTCCTGTCATGCTCCTTTGTTTTCATGCTTCTCTAGTCATGATAGTTTTGTAATCAACACATTGAGCAGCCTTATGACCAAAGTTATGGCATGAAAAACATTTTCCATTAAAGAAGTTTATGTGATCATAAAATCTTTTGGTATTGTTCACATTTTGGTTGGTGCTTCTATTGATGTTCACCCTTGGAGTAAAATGAGCATGCTTTACCTGAGGAGTAATTTTAAGCTTTTGCTGAGGATTGATGCATTGTTCACTAGTCTTTGCTGCATCAAGATAGCTTCTGGTGATGGCTAAAGGCTTTTTTGATTGGGATGTTTCTCCAGTATATCCAAGACTAGTCTTTATAAGAGGAGAACGTTGAACCTTGATGATTTCATCTAAAGTTTTTGATCCTTTGGCAAATCTAAGATTAAGAGATTTTGTCTTCTCAAGTTCTTTTCTTAAACCCACTACTTCACATTCTAATTTTTCATTGTGCTTTTCTCTTTCAGTGAGTTGATGTGTCAAAGTGTCTATGACCATATTATGTTCTTCCAAAAATATTTTAAGTTGAGTGATTTCTTCAAGAAAATTTTCCTCTTCTAAGGCGTCCATAAAATCATCATTGTCATAAGCCATGAGTAGTTTAAAATCTTGTCCAGATTCATCTTCATCAATATTAAACAAACCATCACTATCTTCATGAGTATAATAACTTCTTCTATTAACAAATTGTTTTCTATTACCTTTTACAAGCTCCTTTCCTTTTTCATTACTATCTTTATGAGCACATTTAGCAGCATAATGGCCGACTCTACCGCAAGCAAAACATTTGAAAGGAAGCTTACCTCTGAATCTTCGGGAACCCTGTTGAAGATTATTTGCAAAGTTTACATCATCTTCTTCTGAAATATATCCTGATTCCTTGAGATCTTCCTTTTCTTTTCCCTTTTCTGAAGCTTTGAAAGTGGCTTCTCTAATATCTGATGGACCTCCTTTCCTCATTTCATAGGTAGTTAAAATTACATGAAGTTGAAAAATAGTAATAGATTAAAGATCCTGCTTTTCTTCTATGGCAAATACTTTTGACTCAAATTTAGAAGACAAAGATCTCAAAATTTTATCTACTAAAGTAGACTCCTTTATTTATTCACCCAGAATCTTCATACAATTTACAATCTTATCTACTTGTAAAAATTAACTAGAAATACTTTCATCACTATGTATCTTGAGAGTTTCATATTGAATTATGAGAGTTTGGAGCTTAGAACGTTTTACCTGGGAGTCTCCTTCTTAGCTATGAATGATTTTGTCCCATATTTCCTTGGTTGTCTTGAGTTGCATGACTTTGACAAATTATCATTCTAACAGACTTCCTAATAAGGTATTGACGACTTTTGTATTAGTTTCATATAAATTCTTTCCTGCTATATCTATGGGTATTGCTACTGGAAATTGGTATCCTCCTTCCACAATTTCCCAAACATCAGCTCCAAGTGATTGAAGATAGGCTCTGGTTCTTATCTTCCAATATAATAAGTTGTTTCCGTCGAATATTGGTAGTCTAATAGATCCTATGCCTTCTTGATTGTTCATCTTAAGAGATCTCCCTTCAAGTGATCAAGCTTTTTTTGAAGGACCTTCTATGATACCAATTGTTGAGAATAATACTGGGGGGGGTGAATCAGTATTTACAAATCAATAACCTTGTCATTTCGTAATCATATTTATATATGCTACTTCAGTGAAGTGAACTAGCATGTGCATGCAATTGTTCTTAAGGAAACCATCGTATATCCATTGAACTTATGATTTAGTTAATTCATCATATGTTTCTCTTTAATTAGTGAACTAGTAATTTATTAAACAATAACCATGTGCACTAATAACTGAATAAACCATCACACATAAGCAACATACAAGAACACCAAGATTTAAGGTGGAAACCCAATGGAGGAGAAAAACCCCCTGTTGTTGTCATCTTTGTCTTCTTTTAATATAAATAAAATATGTTTACAATCTTGTACTAGTGCTGACTCATACCAGTGCACACGCACCCACCTATAGAAGGCTACTACCTTCTCTCATTCTCCATATTCTACTGGAAGGAAGCTACAACCCCCTAGCTCTTGTACTAACCGATATGTTTACCAGCATGTAGGTGCCAACCTACAGAAGGCTACAACCTTATCTCTTCCTCCAAGGACCACATTTCATAAATTTTCAGACTGGATACTCCTGGTACACAACAACAGAATTTGAAGTCCATGTTTCATCAAATTTTCACACTGGACCCATTAGTAACATTAAATCTCAAACTCAATAATAACTTCATCAAAAAGTAATCAGTCAATCTGAACAGTCAGATCACTATCACGAGAACATTGTGCTGAACCCGGAAAACTGCATCAATAACCAGAACCACCTGCAACCTCAAAAATCATATGTCAGAATGTATAAGCTACTTCAATGAAGCCAACCTGCATGTATACACTACTTCCTTTAAGCCAACCTGCATATACCTCTAAAAATATTGAATCATAAAACTTCTAAACTGTACCAACCAGTAGCATTCTGAAGATCTACGGTCAAATTACAAAATTCTAAATAGACAACAGCAAAGATCACCCTTCTTACTTTATCAATCAACCAATCAAACTCAATTTCCTTATATAGTCAGTTCTACTTTCAGATCTAATGAAGACATCATTGACAAACAACAATAAATTAGTGGCACTGATCAGATAGACCAGACATCTTTGGACATCAAGATTTTCTTTTGCATACCCTACTTGGAAGAGCCAAACCAACGTGTATACAGTCCTTCACCAAAGCGAACCAATGTATAAATCTACAAATATTTACTTATAATTTTGCAGTTATTCCAGACTTCATACATACCCAGATCATAACATATAAAGGATAAAACGTGTGTTAGCAATCAGATCTAGCCCATCCATTATCATATCATACAATGATAAGTCATTTCAGGTCTCATGATCCTGATCCAACATTGTATCCAAAGGTGCATAAGATATTTCAGATCATATCATAATCACAACCCCTGCAACATAAAATATACTTCAGATAGAAGTATTCATGAAAAACCCTTTCTCTTGCACACTTAGCCCTTTGATCTTATCCTCCTCATATAGGTTTATCCTTTCTCAATACCTTAGACCAAAATAACACTTAGCATCTGTGGTATTCTTAGACAGGATCAAGTAATTGTTATTCCGATCAATATTGTGGGCTAATACCATGGTATGGACCCTTGGTATTCTTTAACTTTATTTTTCCTTAATTTTCCATCCGATACGTGGTTTTCCTCTTGCAAAAGTGTGTGCATATGTATACTCTCCTTTTGTTCCTTGAACCTGCTTGTATATGCTACTTGGACTAGGTGAATCCGCGTATACAACTTAAGATAACTTAAAACATTCTTTTTCTTCAATTTCTTGATTCTGATCTATAGTCCCTTGTCCTATAATCCTGTTCTTCTGTACCATTACCTTGTTACCTCTTAATTGACCTGTTATAATATGTGTTTCCCTTTATCAAATCTGAACTGACCTGTGAGTGGGTTGCCATCAGGGACAACACTTGTACCATAATTCCAACAATGGAAAGGTTTTAGCTGAAAAAATGCCTTATGTTATGCCTCAAACTAGGAAAACTTTGCTTTCTCTCCACCCTTGGTAACTTGACTCATAGGCCAAGGGATATGAGAGAATCCCAACATGAACCTTCGATAGAAATTCACAAAGCCCAAAAAATTGCAAATATCTCTAAGCATTGTCGGGGCTAGCCAATATTGAATGACTTGGAACTTAGCCAAATTTACATGCATGCCTTTCTCATCAATTATGTAGCACAGATATTGGATGTAGTTCATGTCGAAGGATAATTTCTCCAAATTGGTGCATAGTTTGTGCTATTGTAGGGTCTCAAGGACCTGTTGAATATGTTGTAAGTGCTCTGCCCAACTCTTGTTGAGGATAAGGATGTCGTCCAGATATGGAACCACAAACAAGTTGGTGAAAGGCAGGAAGATGTCATCCATCAGCCTCATAAACATTGTAGGGGCATTTGTAACCCTGAAAGGTATGACCAACCACTCAAAGAGGCCTTCCTTGAATTTGAAAGCAATCTTCCATACATTTGTTGGTTCTATAGGAACTTAGTGATAGCCAGACTTTAGATCAATGTTGTTGAAGTAATCGCCCCCTTGAGTGTTCCAAAAGGTCATCAATCCATGGGATCGAGTATCTGATCCTGGCAGAGATCTTATTCAGTTCTCAATAATTAAAGCAGTCTCTAGGTCCCATCCTTCCTCTGTATGAGTATACTTGGGTTCCTACAAGGTGAGGAACGTGCTTAGATGTGCCATTTTTGTAGCAACTCCTAGATTTGTCGCTTGATTTACTCGTTTTCTAGAAGAGAGAGGAGATATACTATCCCATTGGGTTGAGGTGCCCCAGGAGTCAGATCGATTGAATGCTTGACCTGACACTGTAAGGGTAATCATGTGTGTGAGGAGAAGATGTCCATGTATTCCTCCACTTCCTTGTCAACATGCCTCTGCTGCACGGGGGAACCCTTTTTGTGGGCCATTGATGTGGCCAAGATCTTTCCCTTACTTTGAGTGCGAATCAGAAAGAAAACAAATTTCCCAATATTGGAGATGATCTTACTACATTGTTTAACAGAGATCAAAGAAATGGCAGTAGGTGGGGCTACCTCTAGTATCCTGTATATTTTTCCACCCAAAGTAACAATAACATTGCAAGGTTTGGACTGATACACAACATGATGCTTCTACAAGTATGGTTGGACTAATAAAACATCACATATTTCAAGAGGAGCAACATCACACAATACCTCATCTGTGAAGGGCGAAATGATGTGGGCAAGGTGGCACTGATGGTTGACACATATACTCATCCTTGGTGAAGCCACTTGATGGTGTATGGTTGTGAGTGTGGTGTGGTCAACATTCCCAACCACTTAATGACATCTACTAATATGAGGTTCTTTTGGATCCCACTATCGACAATGAACTGCAGTGGAGAATCGTTCACCCACATATGTGAGTGGAAGAGATGCTCCCCCTCGTTTGGATATATGGGCTCAATCTTTTGGACCTTGGTGGTGGAAACAGTGGAACTAGATTCTACATCAGTAATCTGCTTCCCCTTGTCATTCCCCTTGTTGGGATCTAGATCATATTCAAAACATGCATCTGACTCTAAAGCTTTTACCTCAACCACTAGTGACTACTTAACATGATACTCATTTGTGTTGTGGTTGGGGATCTTGTAGAACTCACACCACTTCATGGAATCCTTCTTCATCTTTGTGGTGTTATTCTTTACTTGTGACGTCGATGGGTTGTCTTGGGTTGCTCCACCTTGGCTTTGTCCTTCGTTCTACGGTTTGGAAGTTCCTTTTTGTTGCTTCAAATTCACAAATCCAAAGTCTCGATGCTTTTGTTTAAATTTTTGCTCGATCCTCATAGCATATTGGTACATTATGCCAAGTAAGGAGGTGTCCAAGAATTCCATTTTTTCTTAGATGTATCTATGAAAACAACCAGGGTACTTGAGTATTAGATGCCACACAAAATCCTTGATACCTAACTTTGTGCAGAGAATGAGAAAACCACCATGATACCACTGATCTCAATTTATGAAGGAACAAAATTAAATACATATTCAAGTCAAAACATAGAGATAAAATGAAACATACCTTCAATTAATAAATAGAAAATTTTGAAAACTATTTACATACATGAGATAAACAAATTAGCTTAGGCGATGGTAGCTTATCTCTGAGAAGAGATGTGAAAACTACATGCCTTATGAACTATATTACAATGATGCTCACAAGCCTTTTTATCATAAAAAATAATGGTAAACCCTAAAAATAAAAAATAAAAACCAACCCTAGGAGATGAAGCGCCAAAAGTTTGTGGGCCTCATTAGGGTTAGTTGGTACATCAATTTCTCAAGGTCGTAACTTTCTCATATGATCTTTGTTTGGTGCGTATGATGCCTCATTAGAAATATCTATTTGAGAAGAACAAATTTCAACTACATACCCCTAATGTAAGTTGCAGTTCTGCCCATTTTCCAAAATAGCATCATTTATGACCTCAAAATAACTCTCGAAGTTCTAGACCCGAAAAACTGCTAAAAAGAGTAAACTATGCTACAAATTAGGAAAATGAAAGGAGATATTCTTGGGGGTCCAAGTGGAATAGGTGGGTGGAAACCACTATCCACCTGGATCAATGTTTACTTAAGCTACTTTTCAACATGATTGAGCTAATCCTTCTAGCAATAAAGAAAAAGAAAAAAGAAAAAAAGAAAAAGAAAACTACTTCTCAACATGATTGAGCTAATTCTCGTAGAAATTAAAAAAAAAAGGATGGAATTTTCCAAGGAATTAAGTTTAAAGATTGACATTGGTTAAAATATGGAAAATAGGTACTATGGTTCAAATATGGTAAAATTGGTACTAGGTAATTACTTCATCGACTTGTCTATTTTGGAATAGAGCTACCAAAATTTTAATTACTAATAATTATTTGGTGGATTAGACACAACCCAAATGTTGACATTTATGTTAAAAGTAGTTATGCCTTTCTTTCTTTTAATTAAATTGATTAATTAAAATAAATGTCACATGAACCAGTGTTATATGAATTGAGTTATGGTTTTTTAAGCATGTTGTATTGATAACCCATGGTATCACAAAATGTATTTATGCATTAAGAATATACATGGTAAAGTGGGATAAATCTCCATGTTAGAGAAGGGGGTGAATCTCCATAGTTAAGAATGTTGTTACATGTTTTCTTAAATCTATATATGTTTATGTCATATATTAATTCCTTTTATACTTTGTTTTTAGTAAGATCATAGATATTATATTACTTCAGAAAACACAAAATTACATTATAGATAATCTTTATTGGTTTTCCACTAGGGAAATTAGACTAATAAGATAAAATCAAAAATTTTAAGATGCCCATTGTATTCCTAATTTGTTGATGTGATAACATAAAACATAAATAAGATACTATAATATTGCATGTGCTCATAGACAAAATATTGCATGTACTCATAGACAAGATCATGTTATAAGACAAAATATAGATAAGAGCTAGAGCCAATTCTCAAGGTTGACCTAAAAAGCTCCATTGAATCCTTCACATTTTCCTTAGAGGGACAAACCTTTGAATCATAACCCAACAAGTGTTGAATACAGTGATGATTTTTTTTTAAGGTACCATTTTATGCTTGTAAAGCTCCCCAATAAACCTAATATTTCCTAGATTTCGAAACTTTACCACCCTTTCCTTGTGAGGGGATTTGGCTTCTTGATTTGTGTATGCCATTTTTTTTATTATTATTTTATCTCGCAACTTATCTACAGCTTCAAATTTTGCTTGGCAACTATTCAAAAGAATCCGCCTGAAACTATTGGCTTCCCATCTGGTTCTTCACGTGGAAATTTAGGGAGTTATGTACTTAGGTACTGGCACAACTCAACATACATGGGCCAAAATGTTGGTTCTAACAGTGCTCTCTTGAAAATAAGAGATGTGACACCTTGTAGAATGTTCGCTGAATCAATCCTGGAATTTATAATTTGACATTTGAGAACATTTAATTATTTTAGACTTAACTTGTTAAGGATCCCCATGACAGTTGTTGGAAATAATAATCCCAACCACCGCTTTAAACACACTGAAAAATACCATGCGTGCCTAGTCATCTATTGCACGGTTGCGATTTTGTTTGCAGGCGAAGGGACTGAAGTCGAAAGAGAAGTACAACGCAGACCATTCTGCAACACATCACAAAAGTTAAGGCATTTAATAAATTTTGGTAAATAGATATGGGAAAACATTTACTCCGCAGCACTTGCAAGTTTAGAAAACCAATTACTATGTAAAATTGCCCATGTTGTATATTAATTATTTGTTCTGTCATGTATTAATCACAAATTTGTATTTTGAGATAAATATGAATGTAAAAGTCATTTGCATTGTTGGGAAAGTGAGAGAAAGCACTAAAGTCAAAAGAGAAGTACAACGCGGACCATTCTGCAACACATCACAAAAGTTAAGGCATTTAATAAATTTTGGTAAATAGATATGGGAAAACATTTACTCCGCAGCACTTGCAAGTTTAGCAAACCAATTACTATGTAAAATTGCCCATGTTGTATATTAATTATTTGCTCTGTCATGTATTAATCACAAATTTGTATTTGAGATAAATATGAATGTAAAAGTCATTTGCATTGTTGGGAAAGTGAGAGAAAGCACTAAAGTCAAAACAGAAGTACAACGCGGACCATTCTGCAACACATCACAAAAGTTAAGACATTTAATAAATTTTGGTAAATAGATATGGGAAAACATTTACTCTGCAACACTTGCAAGTTCAGAGAACCAATTACCATGTAAAATTTCTGATGTTGTATATTAATTATTTGCTTTGTCATGTATTAATCACAAATTTGTATTTTGAGATAAATATGAATGTAAAAGTCATTTGCATTGTTGGGAAAGTGAGAGAGCAAGAGAGGGTGAAAGTCTGTGAGGTAGTGAAGAGAAAATCATGGAGGAAATATTGGTGGGCATGTGAAAACCAGTTTTACGAAGTTTTACAGATATTTACTATGCAACCCAGTGATGCGTAAATCGCAGTAGGTCTTTTATATTTTCACTTGGAGTTGCAGCCTCCATTTATCATGCGAATGTATTTTTCTATGTTTTATATTATAATCAAGAGTATGTTATGTTGCGATGTATTCTTAAACATTCATGAGTAAATTTGTTGCAACCCTTTTTTGCTTTTACTCTGTTTTGCCGTGAGTTATTTCCTGTGGTTTATTAAGCCTCTATGTAGTTGTGATTTCCATGCCGCAACATAAGACTTACCTAGACGCCACTGAATTCTCATAAGAAAGACTTACCTAGACGCCACTGAATTCTCATAAGACTTACCTTTCGCAACCGAATTTTGAGTGAGACTCCTCTCCTTTGCAACCCTTTTTTGCTTTTACTCTGTTTTGCCGTTAGTTATTTCCTGTGGTTTATTAAGCCTCTATGTAGTTGTGATTTCCATGCCGCAACATAAGACTGACCTAGACGCCACTGAATTCTCATAAGAAAGACTTACCTAGACGCCACTGAATTCTCATAAGACTTACCTTTCACAACTGAATTTTGAGTGAGACTCCTCTCCTCTGACCCGTAAAATTTTTCGAACATGGTATTAGACCGGGTTAAACTCTGTTAGTGTAAAAACAAGCGTTTTTACTAATAGTTAAAATTGTTTTGAGGGCAGATTGTTTTTTAGCATATTTGCCAGCAGGTAGAAAGGTTTTTTTTTTTTGACACTCAGAAATGGCAACATCAAGCACAAGCTTGACTAATCATTAGATACCTCAGTTTAATGGAAAATATTATGATTATTGGGCTATTACAATGAAGGCTTTGTTTTCTTCTCAAGTCATTTGGGATTTTGCAGAGAATGGTTTTCCAGAAGCAGCAGATGCAACAACATACAATGCCTTGTATCAGGCAGAAAGGGTTTGTTGAGGGACAACATGAAGAAGGATTCATAAGCCATGTTCTATATTTTCAAAGCAGTTCATGAAAGTATTTTCCCAAGGGCTGCAGCAATAATGAAGTCCAAGAAAGCATGGGACACCCTCCAAATAGCCTACCAAGGCATGGAAAAAGTCAAGACAACAAAACTGCAAATGTTGAGAAGATATTTTGAAATACTTTGTATGAAAGAGTCTGAGAATGTAGACTCGTTTTTTACACATGTAATTGGGATGGTTACTCAAATCAGGTCTCACGGTGAGACACTAGAGGAAATAAGAATAGTTGAGAAATTTTTGAGAAGTTTGTCAGCAAGGTTTAATGCCATTGTTGTGGCCATAGAAGAGACAAAGGATCTCTCACAGTTCTCAGTGGATGAGCTTCATGCATCACTAATTTTTCATGAAAATAGAGTGAATAGAGAAACAAGCTCCTCATTAGAGCATGCCTTCAAGACACAAGTTTCATTTGGTCAAGGTCGAGGCAGAGGAATATCATATGCTAGAGGAAGAGGAAGAAGCCCACACAAAGGTGGAAGAAGTAGCCATTAAGCTCAAGTGGAAGGGGCAGAAATCGAAATCCAAGTCAAAGCCCAAGCCAAAATCAAGCACAAGGCTAGAGGTATGATAAATCTCAAGTCCAATGTCATTAATGTAAGAAGTATGGTCATTCTGCAAATGAATGTAGAAAGAAGCAATATGACATTAGTAACAAACCGAGTGTAAATTTCACAAAGAAAATCAAAACCACGATAGCATGTTTTTAGCTTGTAATGTAGCACAAGGAAAACAAAGTGATATATGGTATCTAAATTCAGGGTGTAGCAACCACATGTCAAGGAACATAGAAATGTTTTCCAATCTAGATGAAAGTGTGAAATCTGAAGTGACATTAGGGACTTATAGCAAAGTATCTATCATGGGAAAGGAAGAGTTAATATCCTAACAAAGAAGGGGGAGAAGAAGTACATCTTAGATGTTTACTTTGTCCCCGGTTTGAAGCATATCCTCATAAGCATTGAACAACTCATGCAAAAGGGCTACAATGTATTCTTCAAAAATGACGTGTGCACAATTTTGGATAGGTCTCCATGCAGACAGTTGATTGCAAAGGTTCAGATGACAAACAATAGAATTTTTCCCTTGAAGATAAGATCTGATTTGAAGGAAGAAGGTGCATAAACAAAACTATCAATGTATTCACAAAAGGATGGAAGAAAAGATGCAGCTGCCACACAAGTAAACTTTGAAGTAGAAGTTAAAGATGAAAATTGGTTATGGAATTTTAGATTTGGTCATCTCAACTTTGGAGGTTTGAATTTGTTGCATAAGAAAGGCATGGTGAAGGGATTACCACTCATAGAGAAACTAGACAACCTATGTGAAGGATGCATCTTGGGCAAACAACATAGAGAGACATTTCCAGCAAGAAAGTCAGTAAGGGAAAAGGCACCTTTGGAGATTGTCCACTCAGATTTATGTGGGCCAATGCAGACACCATCAATTGGTGGCCACCACTATTTATTGACCTTCATATATGACTACACAAGGAAGACATGGGTCTATCTCCTCAAACAGAAAAGTGAAGTGTTTGAGTGCTTTTGCCAGTACAAGGTTCTTGTTGAGAATGAAAGTGGACACTACATCAAAGTCCTCAGGATTGACCGAGGTCGAGAATACATCTCAAATGATTTCCTTTGTTTTTGTAGGGAGCATTAAATTCACAAGAAATTTACAACAAGGTATACGCCTCAACAAAATGGTGTAGCAGAAAGGAAGAATAAGACCATTATGGAAATGGAAAGAAGTATGTTGAAGGAAAAGCATTTTCGAAATGATTATTAGGCTGAAGTTGTTGCATGTGCATCATATATCTTGAATAGATTACAACCAAAAGCATCTAGAACATAGTTCCTAAAGAGGCATGGAATGGAAGAAAGCATAGTGTCACTCACACAAGAGTGTTTGGATGTGTGTCATATGCACATGTCCTAGATGAGTTGAGGAAGAAGTTGGAAAGCAAGGGGGAGAAATGTATATTTTTTGGATATAGTGATGAATCCAAAGCATACAAGCTCTACAATCCATTAACCAAGAAGGTCATAATTAGCAGATATTTGCAGTTCATAGAAGAGGAAGCATGGGATGGAATTTTAGAGAAGGCAGTCAATGTGAAAGAATGTATACGACATGAAGACAAAGCGGAATTGATAGCAGAAAACAATTCCTCAACAATTACTCCCCTTACTCCTATTCAAGCACAACAAAACAGGAAGCAAGGAACGCCATCAACAAATAATAGGACAGTGTCATGTATTCAAGCAAGCGCTTCTCTAAGCATGCCGCAAAGCACAAAACCAAGTGATATGTCAAGCCCATCTTTAGTAAGCACAAGAAGACAAAAAATTCAGAAATTTAAATGAAACTTATGAGCAAGATGAGGTTGATAGTAGCACTAGTCTGAATTCCTTATTTGCATTATTTTTTCATGTAGATGACCCAATCCATTTTGAAGATGCAGTCAAAGAAGAAAAATGGGTTGTGGCAATGGAGGAAGAAATAGAAGCAATAGAAAAGAATGACGCATGGGAGTTAGTGAACATTTTGCAAGGAAAACAAGTCATTAGAGTGAAGTGGGTCTATAAGACCAAGAGCAATGTCAATGGTAAGATTGAAAAGCACAAAGCAAGGCTACTTGTCAAATGATACAAGTAGTAGCATGGAAGAGATTATGTGGAGACGTTTGCGCTAGTTGCAAGGATGGAAACTATGTGTACAGTTTTGGTGATTGTTGCGCAACATAAATGGAAAGTGTATAAAATGGACATAAAATCAACATTCTTGAATGGAGTGTTGAAAGAGGAAGTATATGTTGCGCACCTACCTGGTTATGAGGTAGAAGGCCAAGAAGACAAGGTGTGTCGGTTGAGGAAAGCTCTTTATGGATTGAAGCAAGCACTGCGTGCATGGTACAACAAGATAGATGCCTACTTATTGGACAATGGTTTTGACAAGTGTGTCAGTGACCCTACTCTCTAGATCAAAGAGAGGGATGGTAAGATCCTTATTGTCAGCTTATATGTAGATGATTTAATTTTTACAGGCAATGATGATTTCCTCATCGCTGATTTCAAACATTTCATGAAGAATGAATTTGAAATGACTCACTTGGGGTTGTTAAGATATTTTTTGGGCATGAAAGTGAAGCAAACGGAAAATGACATTTTTATTTCTCAAGCAAAGTATGTAGAAGACATTTTGGAGAGGTTTAAAATGCAGAAAAACAAGCCTGCACCAACTCCAACTGTTATGGGGTTGAAATTGAGCAAAGAAGATTGTAGCAGCAATGTCAATCCAACATTATACAAAAGTATGATATGTAGCTTGATGTATTTGATTGACACTAAGCCAGATATAATGTATGCAGTGAGTTTGCTGTCGAGGTTCATGGAGACACCCAAGGAAACACATTAGCAAGAAGTGAAAAGGATTCTAAGGTATGTTAATGGGACAAAACAATATGGCATTTTGTACACAGCAACAGATGATTTCATGCTGGTTGGTTACACTGACAATGATTGAGTAGGGAGTGTCGATAACAGAAAGAGCATGTTAGGATATGTTTTTCATTTGGGTTCTGGAGCCATTTCATGGGCTTCCAAGAAGCAGCCAATAGTTTCATTGTCAACAATAGAAGATGAATATGTCACTGCAACAGCAGCAGTCTGTCAGGCAGTTTGGATGAGAAGGACATTGAGGGATCTTCGCCACAACCAACAGGGAACGACAACTATTTTCTTCGACAACACATTTGCAATTGCATTGTCAAATAATTCGGTATTTCACAAGAGGACCAAGCATATTGATGCTAAATATCATTTTATCAGAGAGTTGATTAACAATGATGAAATTGTGTTGTAGCACTACAGGTCACAGGAACAATTTACTGACATTTTCGCAAAGCCATTGGCACGTGAAAGTTTTGTTTATCTTAGAGAGTATTTGGGAATTGTTAATGGCAACAGTTGTGATTAAGGGGGAGCGTTGGAAATAATAATCCCAACCAATGCCTTAAACACACTGACAAACACCATGCTTGCCGAGTCAACTATTGCACAATTGCGATTTTGTTTACAGGCGAAAGGACTAAAGTGAGAACAGAAGTACAATGCGGACCATTCCGCAATACATCACAAAAGTTAAGACATTTAATAAATTTTGGTAAATAGATATGGACAAACATCAACACGTGCAAGTTCGGAAAACCAATTACTATGTAAAATTGCCCATGTTGCTTATTAATTATTTTCTCTGTCATGTATTAATGACAAATTTCTATGTTGAGATAAATATGAATGTAAAATTCATTTGCATTGTTGGCAGGTGAGAGAGTGAGAGAGGGTGAAAGTTTGGGAGGTAGTGAGGATGTGGAGGAAATATTGGTGGGCGCGTGAAAACAGTTTTATGGAGTTTTACAAACATTTACTCCACAACCTAAATGATGCGTAAATTGCAGTAAGTCTTTTGTATTTTCACTTGGAGCTGCAGCCTTCATTTATCACGCGAATGTCTTTTTCTATGTTTTATATTATAATCAAGCATATGTTATGTTGCGATGTGGTCTTAAACATTCATGAGTAAATTTACCGCAACCCATTTTTGCTTTTACTTTGTTTTGCCTTGAGTTATTTCCCGTGCTTTATTAAGCTTCTGTGTTGTTGTGATTTCCATGCTGCAACATAAGAATTACCTCTACACAACTGAATTCTCATGAGACTTACCTTCCACAACCGAATTCTGAGTGAGACTCCTCTCCTCTGCCCTTGTAAAATTTTTCTAACAATAGTTTTTAGAACAAGATCCTTGTCTATCAAGGTTCTCCTCATGGCAGACCAAGGAATATTAGCCTCAACAAGACCAAGTCTTGGGGACGCTGAATTTTGAAGTACATAAAAGGGTCGAGCAGAATGTGTTTCTTAACGAAATGGTGTTGGAAAAACAAAGAGGAGAAACACAATAATTAACACACACAAACTATAGGAGCTGTGGGTTTTCTCTATTAATCACACAAAGTTTATTATTACAATTCTTTATTGATCACACAAACTTGATCATTACATAAGCACACTCTAAATTCGACTTTTCCCAAAATATAACTTAATATGAGCTCACTAAACTTGACTCAATTAACTGACTCTCTTAAATTTAATCAACTCTAATATACATGAGTAATTACAATTTCTATAAAAGATGGTAGATTTCTAAGAAAATGCTCAAAAATAAAATGTAAAACCCTAACTTCAATCACAAATATGCCACCACGAGGCAGAGAAGTATATTGAAGTTATATTGAAGTTAACTGCGCTTTCTAGCTTCTCCGGTAAGATGAAATGTAAAACCCTAACTTCAACGACAAATATCCCACCACGTGGCATAGAACTGTATTGAAGTTAATTGCGCTTTCTAGCTTCTCCTGTAAGAATGAATGGAGAATAGAATTTCATGTGTAAGAATGAATGGAGAATAGAATTTCATGTGAAACTGCATTTCCGACAAAATCATGATTAATGCTTTTGAGGATTCCATCTCAAATTTTAAGAACAAATTGCTTTCCATTGCTTTCCATGATTCCATTTCAATTTTTCAGGAGAGATTGCTTCTTACAAAAGAAAGCATCCGGGCCGAGGCAGATTGCTTGTACTACGGAATAAGTGCCCAAAAGAGTCGCCGCGGAGAAGCTTTCGTACGTTGGCTGATTAAGATGGTTGAAGGGTTGATGCATATACACGTAAAATGAAATATCTTAGCTTTAAAAACCACACATATTAAACACTTCATTGATTATCAACTAAACTATTATGAATGGTTGGGGTGAGTTACATTGAACACTTGTGATAAAGATAAGTGTGGAATATATTTTATATATAGGCATGGTTTATTTTATAAATAAAATGATTTTTTTTTTTTCATTTTTCCTAGTTAATTTTAATTAAAATTGGATAAAGATTTTTAAAAATTTGAGTTCAAGTTGTTTAATGAATAAAATTTGAGTGCTCTAATTTTATTTTATTTATTTATTTTTTATGGTGTTGAATCTATTTATGCATTCAAAAATATATTTTAAATAATAAAATGTCACATTTTTGTTTGAAATTCTATAATTAGATTCCCATAAAAAAAAACTATTCCTTTATAAATTAAACTAAACACACATATTCTAATTTATTATTTATTTATTTATTTTTAATTTAAAAAAATAAATTCTTTTCCATCCATCATAATGTGTTTCTTTTATAATAATTCTAATGGAATAGTTATTTAATAAATTACTTGTTTAATATGGTTTTTCTTAATCTCTAAATATATACCCATTATGCTATACTGGTATTTAATAAGATTATTGTTAGGTTTATTATACTTGTGATTTATAATAGTTTAATATCATATGTTATAATTTGTCTATAATCTTAGCATTTAATTTTTTATATAATAAATAATATTTAATTTTTGAAATATTGAATATTAAAATAATAAAGTTATTGGTAGGTTTATTGTATTTATGATATCATGACTTGTTACTTGAGAATAGCTATTATGTAGAGACTTTTTTTTTTGAGTGATTTCTAACTTTAGGCTTTGTTGCCATTTAAATTTGATATTTAGATTTTTGTTGTGATTTAAATATGATATTTGTGCTATTTTGGTCAATACTATATTGTATTTATTTAATTCTAATTCAATGAAATGTGAAGCAATTTTTTTGGTATGATTATGTGTTTCCTTTTTCAATGATTGAGATATCTCATATGGTAAATTTTATGTTTGTTTTTTGAGTTGGAGATGAAGTTTTTATTGAGGAAAGACTTGTCTTTTTCAATGAATTTATATCAATTGCAGGTTTCTAAAATATCTTGGAATCTAACAAAGTCAGAAAAAAAGTCAAACAATTAATATCTCTCCTTTCTAAAATATCTTGGAATCTAACAAAGTCAGAAAAGAAGTCAAATAATTAATATCTCTCATGAGAGTCACATTCTGACATAATCTTGGAAATGTAATGACCATATCAAAGTCAATTTGTTATGTCATGAGAGTGCATTCCATTTGGTTGATTGGTTGGCTTATTATTTGTTCAATTTTTGGACTTATAAGTGGTTGTGTCATTTTGTCACCCAACTTTTGGTGGTATCCTTGTCGTGCTAGCATCTTTATCTTGCCAAGTGATGGTTAGGCTAGAGCTCTTGCTAATCTCACTTAGAGGGTCACCTAGCTTTACTTTCTGACGAACTTTATTTCTTCCCCTCCCATGTCTTTCATGTCTTCGTTGCATCTATATTCGACCTTAAGTTACTTATTGGGTGGGGGACTGAATCTAGTGTTAACGACGTCCACATCAGAAGTCCCCAGGGCTTGAAATCTGGTATTTATAAAGTTGTAAGAAATAGTCTTAGTGTGTTGGTGTTTAATCTTGATGAAATTAAAGAGAATTAAATCTATTTCACATAGAGAACCAATAATTTAAAATATTTCAACCAATTAAATTAATTATCAAAACTAATTATAATTAATATATTACTTATAATTACCCCCACCTATATATATATATATACCATTTCGATTTGCTTATATGTATAGAAATACATCAATGGACTAAAACTTTATTATTCCCTTATGTTTTTTTCTATATATTCCCTTGTGTTTTTTTTACATATAGAAGTTCGAAGTTTGATGTATTTGTATACATATAAGCAAATCGAAATGTCCTATTAAACAATTGATACATTATAACAGGGTTACATA
This sequence comes from Pinus taeda, assembly GCA_000404065.3. Classification (NCBI taxonomy): domain Eukaryota; kingdom Viridiplantae; phylum Streptophyta; class Pinopsida; order Pinales; family Pinaceae; genus Pinus; species Pinus taeda. Next base: position 118,715 of record APFE030840262.1, read on the forward strand.
GTTATAATAAAATATTTATTTTAAGGATACCCACATCTATAAACAAAATATTAATATTTGTGTATATAAGGAGACGAGTGTGATGATCTAGCTTTTGTATAATTTATTTTTATTTTAATGTATTTTTTTCTTTTTCACCGTAATCATCTTTATTTTCTATAATCTATATTAATATTTGTGTATATAAGGAGACGAGGGTGATGATCTAGTCTTTTGTATAACATAGATGATCATAGACTTTCTAAGCTAGCTTTAAATTCCAGCCAAAACCACCTTAAGGCTCAATCAGGGGTGGCATAAAGACACAAGGGCCTGGTTAAACTATTGGGAGATCAACGAGAATGATGCATTGCAAAACATAAATAACATTAAAGATATTGTTACTTCTAAGTTCAAAGAAAAAATGTGGTGTGAGAAAGATTTAACGACTAAAAGAAAATTAAGCTATTATAAGAAGGTCATCAACCCCACCCTAGAAGATCAAAAGTATTTCTCTATTTTAACTAGCTCAAAGAAGAAAATTAGTATAGCAAAGATTAGAACGAATTCTCATGAGTTCCATAGTGAAACAGGTCGTTGGCCAGTTCCTAAAACGCCATGGATGGAAAGGATCTGCCATATATGTGAGAATAGGAACATCGAGGATGAAAACCACTTCCTCTTAGAATGCCCCGCCTACAACCACATTAGACCTCAGTTTCACAATCTTTGTTACAATACTGACCTTCCTAGCCTTTTACAATGTCAAAATTATAGTGAGCTTGGGAGGCTTCTCTCCAAGCTTTTTGAGCATAAGAATAAAATCTTAAATCAAAATAAATAATTCGTTTCTTTAGCTCTGATAGACCAATGTATGTTTGGTCTCAGTGAACGTTAACCACCACCACCATCATCATAATTTATTTTTATTTTAATATACTTTTTTCTTTTCACAGTAATCACCTTTATTTTTTCACCGTAATCACCTTTATTTTTTATAAGCTATAGATGATGTTCAATCCAGCACAGCAATAGTAACCGGTATGTATGTCTGCCCGGCATCAGATACTCTATCCAGTTAATACAGCAATAATAGCCCTTAAATTTTGTTTTCTAGGCATCAAGCTTCCAGGCCGCCCTGAAAAGCTATATTCAATGGAAGGTTGCAGTAAAGAAATAACCAAATTACATTCATGTTCACTCATTTTCAACCTTCAAAGACTGGTTCATCTGCTTGTGCAGTCTTCTGCATCTGCGCTTCTCTTTCTCCCACTGACTCATTCTTCTGCGCTCGCCTACGCCTAGGATTCCTTTGCCCTAATGACTTGGATGCTTCTGCATCATATCTGATAATAAAACTGTTCCCACCACCCACATGCATGTTTGATGTTCTGGTTTAAAACCTGCCTTTTGTTCAGCTTCTGAATGGATCTCATTTATAGTTTTGGGTTTTATCTCTTCACGTCTAGGGACCCATTTATTACCACGCAATTCAAGAATCTCGCCAACCATGTATCTCATTTAAGATCCAATGTCTCCGCGATTACAAAGCTCCTCCATTCGGGCAAAATAAGAATCAACGATACTCCGGGACTTAGGGTTTTCTTCAAGTTGTTTTCCAACAGCATTGAAAAGTAAGCAAAGAGTCTCCACATTTTTCTTCAAGTTGTTTTCCAACAGCATTGAAAAGTAAGCAAAGAGTCTCCACATTTTCCTTAGAGGTACCAGCCTTTGAATCATGAACTAACGAGTGTTAAATGCAAAGATGAATAATTGTTTCGGGCACCATTTAATGGTTGTAAAGCTCCCCAATAAACCTAATGTTTCCTAGAGTGCGAAGCTTTACCATCCTCTACTTCTCACGGCGTTTAGCTTCTTGATCTGGGTCTGTCATTTCTATGATTTCATTTCGCAACTTTTCAGCACCTTCAAATGTTGCTTGGCAACTGTTCAAAAGTATTCGCCTTAATGCTATTGGCTTTCCATCGGGTTCTTCAGATGGAAATTCAAGGAGTTCTGTAGTGAGGTACTGGCACAACTCAGCATACATGGGGCAAAATGTTCGTTCTAAGACCGCCCTGTCGAAAATAAGAGATGTGACCCCATGTAGAATGTCTGCTGAAGTAATCCCAGAATTTATAAGTTGATATTTGAGAACATCAAACTTTTCCGGAGTCACTTTGTTCAGAATCCCCATGACAGTTTTTAAAACAAGCTCCTTTTCCGCAGAGGCTCCCCTCAAGTTCAGAGAAAGGTCGAGCAGACTGGGTTTCTTAATGCAGAATTGGACTGGGATGCCCGGTGTTGAAGAAGATCTTAATATTCCATTACTGAATATAATTATTTATAGAATACATATGAAGGAGAATCAATAATGACCTCTGCCAATCTCCGCCGTCCTGAAATGATGTTTGACTGATTCCTACATAGTCACATTAAGCTTGATGATGTGTGAACAATGGGCAGCATTGTTTGTTTGTGCATTCATGATTAATTTCTAACACTTCCCCTTAATCATGATGACCTAAACTTAAGTTGCCTGCTGGTCTAAATCTCAGCTAGGCTTACAACAAAACATTTCATTTTTGCCTTCTTGCTAAAGGGTCCATGCTTGTTCATTTGCTGGCCCAGTTTCATCTTCACCTTTCTGGCTTTCCTTATGAAATTCCTCTCCTCCTTGCTTATGTACTTAACATCAAAAACCTCTTTTGGATTGGGATGCAATGCAAGATCCCGAACAAGGTAATCTAATTCATGTTCTCCCCACTTTCCATGAGGAACTAGCAAAGTGCACTCATCTTCGATCATGAGCAACGTCTGAACAACATCCATAGTTGTATCCTCCACTGTCACAGTCATCTTGAAAGCATATCCAATAAAACTTCTAACAATTGGGATATGAGAAAAGCAAGTTTTACTCTCAGTGATTGCAGAATCATGTGGAATATATTTTAGCTCATGATCATCAATAACATAATCCTCAATAGCATCACATTGTTTGTCAAAGATTTCTTTGAATTCAAAAACACCGCCAGACCCAAAAATGTTTCCAAATGGGTTCGTGAGAAAATGATCATCCAAAGGGTCATAGTCAAAAAATTCTAACAAGATAGACATATCAACTGGGCTCCACTTTACCTCTGCCACATAGAAAAGAACCCAACAAATAAGACACGTTGGAGATCTAACAACGGTACCACAGAACTCTTAGCTATGCTCAAATTTTCCTTAAACTCTGACGAGCTTTGACTTCACAATAGCACCAGGCTCGGCTCTGCCTCTCACCTCCCTAAATGCGCACCACACTTTCGCTGCCCCATTCTTCTGATTAGCCTTTTCCAACAACAATCTCACCTTCAAGCATCCTCATCCAATAGTAGAGTTCACAGAAACAACTCCTCTATTACCCGACAGTCTCACGACAGCGCAATGACACAAGGCTTCACTGACTTCAAATCCTAGGCTTATCGCTTCTCCTCACAACCTATTCCTACCTTAGAACCCAACACCTAACAAAGTAAAGTCACAAAACAATCTGTGGCTCACATTAACATGCGGCTAGAGTTTTCACAACCACACAACCATGCCAATAGGATACCCATCGGCTATCTTCAATACTGAGTTTTACTATTCCTAGATGGCACAAGTGTTCATTGAGGATTTCTCTGCAAACATTACTATAAACCTTGGGCAAATTAAATCAATGATGAGGTCTCGGCAGCCTTTTCCAGCACAGGTCGCTTCAATGTCCATGCAAACTTTATAACAACCTCTTCTTAAAACTCTCCTCAAAAGAGCAATAAGAACTTCATGGGAATGACATGATTTACTTCTCAGGCCAACAAATAGTCCGGCCGGTTCCACAGGTGACTTAGCGCTCTTATGCGCCTTCACACACCACTCCACAACACCGTGCACCACCAAGAATCTGTGCACCACCAAGAATCTTAACACATCCACAATAGGCATAAATAGCTTCACTAATATTCATAGTCTCGACCCTCTGGAGAACTAACGGTTGACTCTAATAACACTCACACTCTCTGCACAACAAGCTCTCCACACAACTCAGTGCCAAACTGCACAATGTCTCTGGAACAACGGTCTCGTATACTGCACTTAAATAGAAGGAAAGCACTCAATCACTTGATTTAACGCCAGATGCTCACTAAGAAATGGTGATTTAACTCATCAATACCATGCTCACATCCACTTCATACAATTGGCTCTCCACTTTCTCTACGCACAATGGATATTGCAGCACTTATGTGTAGCAAATACAACATCACACCATAAGGCTAGCATAAATCCAACAACAAGAAATAAGAAAATCCAGTTGCATGTTTCATCCATGCATTTGTTACATTCTTTCACGTCATTCACAACAGAGCAGCAAGGCAAGGCTTAATTCCTCCTCAGGCCAATGCTCTTCACACATAGCTTCTTTCATGTCCTCAAGATTACACACAAGTCAGCCACACTCTTTTTCTCTAGACTCTGTGACTCTCCAAACACAGTGGCACAGGACAAGAACTTTTGACTATGCCACTTTCCCACAGCAACAAGAGGTCATGCTCTCTACATAGTAAGAAACTTAACGTTACATGCAACTTCAAGGAACTTCACTTTATAGGGAGCTTTAGTCACCAGGGAACACACTTTATTCTCACTAAACGCACCTTTCATGCACAATAGGAGCTACACCGCTCCACCTCACCTCACAACCAGCTTTGATACCATGACAGAAAACAATGAAGACTCTTCAGAAGAGCTTAATATTCCATTACTGAATATAATTATTTATAGATACATATGAAGGAGAATCAATAATGACCTCCGTTGATCTCTGCCGTCTTGAAATGATGTTTGACTGATTCCTACAGTGTCACATTAAGCTTGTTGATGTGTGAACAGTGGGTGGCGTCATTTGTGTAGTTGTGATTAATGTTCTAACAACAAACGTTAAAAAATGAGACGTAAAACCCTAACTTCAATGACAAATATGCCACCACGAGGCAGAGAACTATATTGAAGTTATTTGCAATTTCCACCTTCTCTAGGAAGAATGAAGTGAGAATCAAATTTCATGCGAAATTTCTTTTGAAATTCCATTTTGACTTTCGAACCAAATCATGATTAATGCTTTCGACAATTCTATCTCAACTTTTCAGAACAGATTGTTTTCCATGATACATCATGTTGAGGACGAATTTCTTCGCATGAAAGAAAGCATCTGGGCCAAGGGAGATTGCTTATGTTGTGGAAAAAATCCACAATAGATGATTGAAGGGTTTATACATATAGATACTAAATGAAATATTTTACGTTTAAAAACCACACTTATTAAATGCTTCATTGATTATCAACTCAAGATATTTCGAATGGTTGGGGTGAGTTCCATCAAACAAGATATTTCTATGTTTTTTTGGATTTCTCAAGAAAATTTGTATTCTGGTTTTTTAATTTACCCTGTAGCCATGGTTTGGTTCTTCAACTTGTCTTGAAGATGAACCACACTTGGCTCGAAATGCCTCGAAAAATGAATTATGATGTGATTTTCGTAGAAAACTCTTCTCAAAAAACTTGATATGGATCACCCTAAATTCAACAAAATTCATATTCTTTTATCATAATTTGTTCTCCCTTGTAATAATTGTAACTGATAAGTTATTTAATATTTTGTTAATTCAAAAAGTATATAACTATATATATGAGTCTAAACATAGAGAATGTACTCTTTGAACCTAATGATGAATATCACAAATTAAATCCAAGGTCTATCTCAAGTCAACTTACTCTAACTCTAGATTCACATCGAAATTCTGTTAGAATTAATGGAGAATGAGATATTGTTGTTACGTAGTTGAGTGTTTACTTTTCATAGTTGTTCAGTTCCTATTTTCTGGGGATATGATTTACTGTCCCTAACTACTTGTAACTATTTAATACTGATATTAATGTGAAGCTATGTGTGGCATTTTGCTTGAGGTAGCTCCTAGTGATCCGCACTTGTGAGCTCCTCTTGTTCTGTTTTCATTATTTCTTGTCTTCCCTGTGCAACTCTTGACATGGTATCAGAGTTGCAGGACTGAGGAAGCTTGTAACCCTGAGTGGTGGCAGAAGTTTTAGCAGCGCGTTTGGAGGGCGATCAACGTGGATTTAAAAGTGATAGTCACGTCAATATCACTTATAGACTTATGCGGTTTTTTATGTCTAGAATGGCGCAAGTGCACATTGTAAAATTGCGCTGACCATCTGCTATAAAAACTCCACGGGACTACATTTTGGAAGGCGGTGATAGTCTCCATGCCATGCATCCGAGGTTTGGTTGATCGCAAAGGTTTTTTTCTCGCTCCTCGTGTGAGAAGAGGTGGATTCAATATGTGTTTCACTGATCCATTGTTTTGCTGATGCGGAGAAGGAAGGATCGTGTCCGTTGATCTGTTCTGTTGGAGATCTAGTCCAATCATGTTGTTGAGAGTTGGATCAGATCAATGGATCCATCCGTGTTTGAAGCCCAAGGTGCTTCTCAGCATACTATCCAAACCAGATCTATCGTGTGTGAGAAAAGGTTGCATCGTAGGATCGCATCGCTAGAGGACATCGTGTGCCAAATGAGGTTGTAGAGCAGCAAAGGCAAGGCGCATTTTTTTGCTGCTAACAGAGGCCATGGATCTCCTGCTCAATGTGGCGGCTATGGAGGAGGCCGTAGGAGGCGTGCGGGCGTGCAAGAGGTCACCATCTACATGAGAGCTGGAGGCCGAGCAGACATCGGAGGCCATGGAGGGCGTGAGAGCTGCTGGTGCATGGATGAGGCCGTTAAAAGCATAATTGTTGCTGCGTTGAATTAAAAAAAGACCTTGAGCATCTATTGTCAACATGGAGGAGGATTGCATTTTTGGGTGATTTCCATTTGATTGATAATTGCTGTGAAATTTGCTCTTGATTTGATTATTTCAATAATCTTGGTTTTTAATAATCTATTAAGTTGGCCCTTGCAACAATACATTTGACATGCTCATGTTCCTGCATTAAAAAGAATAATTATCGTTTTAATAATTAAAGTTTTTATAGTTAAAGTTTCAGTTCTTTAATTAAAAAATATGGAGGCTCTTTATTTGATATAGAGAAAAGGGCTTATTATTTGATAAAATAGGGGTGTATTGTTTTAAAAAAAGGGGAATTTGGAGTGATTGTTTTTTAAGAATCTCTAGGGTTGTTTTTAAATTGTTGAATTTTTTTATTCATTCAAAATGAATAACCAAATTGCGGAAGCTTATCTCAATGAGAGTAATAAGCTTGATGGTTCCAATTACACCAATTGGAAATTTAATCTCCAGACTATGCTTGAAGAACAAAATGCCTATGGCATTGCTACTGGTGATGAGGTTAAGCCGACTACTGCAACTGGTGGAATGAATATAGTAATTCAAGACTCGGAAAAAAGGGAGATGAAGGAAAACGTTATACTCAAGTTATTAGTCAAAGATTGCATCATTCCTCACATTTGAGAGTGCAACATGGCGAATGAAATATGGACGACTCTCAAAGAAATGTATGAGATCAAGAATACCAGTCGAGCTTTGTTCCTTAGGAAAAAGATTCTCTCCGTCAGGATGGAGGAGAATGAGTCTGTATCGTTATTCATATCCCAGATAAAATATGTTGATGTTAAAATTGTCAACTAGGGTCAAACTCCATGTGGTTCACCTTATTTATGGATGTTGATATTTTTCCTAGATTCCTCTCATCGAGAGGCGTAGGATTGATTTAAAGATCATTCGATTCTGACAAGTATTTATGGAGATATGAATTTATTTCTGATTACTTGACAAATTGTCAAGGTCAGCTAGCAGCTAAGTGTGTGGCACACATGCCCAGCATTTCATATACATAGAAGAGAGGTTGAGTCATTTGGAACTCATTCAATCACTCATCTTCTCTCTCTCCTACACATCAAAGGAGCCTCTCTCTCTTTCTCAAATGTGTGGCTGGAAAAGAAGACGTAGCAGGGCAAGGCAGATGCAGGAAGAAGGATGCAGAGGCTACAGGTCATCTCTTTGACCAACGTTGACCAAGCGTTGACCATCTAGGAATGTAGATTTGGTGTGGCTACCTCTCCTAGGCAGGCCACAAATTTTGGCATGAAAATCAAGATGATCTGACCTCTAGTTTGATCAACGTTGATTGCCCTAGTTTGGGGCAACAAGTTGACTTTAGTCAACTGAAATTTTATTGCAGTTTTGGGGCTATTCAAGGGCTAGCTGACCAGAAATTGACTAAACATTTTGGAGGTCAATTTCTACTCGTTTGACCAAGTTTGACTTTGCTGATCTAGGGTTTTCTGTTGCTGATATAAAATTACAGAATTCTAATTTTGTACTATTTCTATTTGCTGAACTATTGAAGATAAAGTAATATTTGATCAAGGGGTTTCCTCGCATTGGGGTTTGTCCCTGGCTAGCCACCACATCTTGTGTCTCTTGTCTTGGCTTGTTTTCTATCGATCATTTAATGTTCTATCTACACCTTACTTAATGTATATGTGATTTCTAATTTGTGGCTAATAAGAAGAAAAATAAGAAAACTGCTCCAAGCATAGAACATACCATAAATTAACATGGTATCAGAGCTGAGGTGAAGACAAAGCCCAAGCAAGAGAAAGAGCAAGAACAATCATCGAAGAAAAGGTTAGCAAAGCTATCTTAAAGAAATCATGGGGTCCTCAGCACACTTTCCTGCTAAAGACAAACTCCGTGAGAAGTTTGACTATCACGGATCGAAGATATCTCTTGATCTAACATTAGAAGAGCAGGAAGTGTTGGACCATGTGAGAGGCAGAATTTTTGAGCCTCCATCAAATGCATCCGCCACTGCTAGAAATAGGTGGACTAAGGGAGAAGTCAAAGCAAGGAAGATCATCCGACACTTTATTAAAAAGCGCCTGGTGGCCTATGTTTCCGAGTTGAACACCTCCAAGGAAATCTACGATAGACTGGTGAGTTTATTTAAAGTTAATGATGAAAATCAAGTTTTTTCCTTAGAAATAAGCTGAAGGAAATTAAGAAGGGCAAAGATGAGAGTATGCAAGCATATTTCTTAAGGATGACTGAGATCAAGAATGATCTCCTATCTATTGGGGAAGTAATTCCTGATAGAGAAATGACAATCACAACTCTTGGAGGACTGCCACCTGAATGGTATATATTCATGACTACTCTTCTCAACAATAGCGTAATTCCTGGATTTGAGGAATTGATGGCCAAATGAATTCAAGAAGAAACAAGGATGGAAGAACAAGAAATGCCCCTACTTAAAGGTCATCCCCTTGCCTTTTCTTCTCATGCTAAAAGAAGAAACATTTTTTGGGCTAAATTCAAATGAAAGGTTGGACCAAAGGGTGGAAGAAAAGGACGATCTTACAATTGCAATAAAATGGGCCACTATGCAAGCAAGTGCCCTGATAAAAGGGACTCACATCGGGACGAGGATCAAAATCACTCTCAAGGCAATCAAAGGAATGGCAGGTCAAATGGCAAAGGTAAAAGAAATGGTGGAAATCAAGGAAGAGGACAACCTTTCAAGAAGGCAAGAAACTCCAGGTATGAATCTAATATTGTTAACAATAAGCAAGATGAATATTGTCTACTAGTGACCCTCTCTACTACTGCTCCCCTGAACTTGCTGGGAAATTGGCTTATTGATAGTGGTGACTCAAAGCACTTCACTGGTTATAAAGAAACTCTCTCTAATCTGGTAGAGAAGGAGACCATCTTGGAAATTATTCTTGGGGACAATTCAAAATATCCCATGAAAGGTGTAGGGAATGTCACTCTTCAATTGAATCAGGGGAATACAATTCATTTACAAGATGTATTATATGTACCTGATCTCAAAAAGAACCTAGTATCCATTTTGGCAATGGAAGACAAAGGCTACAAGGTGGCTTTCATTGATGGCAAGGTACGTGTATGGAAAAAGAACTTTAAAGATGATTTCACTCTTGGTTTTTGAGTTGATTCATTATATCAGGTCAGAGGAAGTCCGCTAGGTGTCATGTCTTGTGACACATCTCTTTAGTCCAAACTATGGCATCGGAGGTTTGCTCACCTTCATTATAAAGCTCTACCCGATGTAATAAAAATGTTGACCGAGATGCCTGAGTTCAGATTAGAGAAAGAAGGTGTATGTCCAGGATGTGCCGAAGGAAATCTCAAAAGGGGACCATTCCCCTCAAGCCAAAGCAAGACCTACAATATATTGTAGTTGGTTCACTCAAACATATATGGTATGATGCTTGTGAACTCCCTAGGAGGATATTTATATTACCTCACTTTTACATATGATTATTCTCGCGAGACTTGCATATACTTCTTAATAAAGAAGGATGAAGTGTTATCGTGGTTTCGGCATTTCAAAGCCTTGATCAAGGATCAGACTGAAAAGAAGATCAAGATCTTAAGGATTGATAATGGAACTGAATATAAATCCAATGAGTTTCATGACTTTTACATAGAGGCTGGCATTAAGAGGGAGACTACTACACCATATACTCCCGAGTAGAATGGTGTGGCAGAAAGGAAGAATTGTACAATTGCGGAAGTTGTCCGTGCTATGCTCCATGATAAAAGACTTCTGAAGTTTCTATGGGACGAAACTGCAAATACCGTCATATATGTACAAAACCGATGCCCTCATCAAGCATTGGGTTCTAAGACTCCCGAAGAGATGTTCACTGGTAAGAAACTTGACGTATCTCATTTTACAATTTTTGGAAGTCTTGTTTATTTTCATGTGCCGAAGGAGAAGAGGAATAAATTGGGTGCATCTAGAAAGAAAGGAATCTTCGTGGGATATAGTGAAAATTAGCCATGATGTCACCTTTGACGAAGATATGGCTCTTAGAAAAATTCACAATCTTCCTACACTAAGAGGATCTAAAGAAGCTGACACCAGGGAACTAAAGGAAAAGGAATATGAGATGTTGCCCATTGTGGAAGAACCTATGGATCCTATTGATCCTCCTCCACAAGAGCCTTCCTCTTCTAGGAAGAGGCCTTCATGGCTTAAGGGGACACTTGATGACGCTGAAGGACACATTGCACCCAGAGGAATCTTCCGTGAAAGTAAGAAGCCAAATAGGTATCAGGGATACCTGACCATCATGAGCATGATCATCCAAAATGAGCCATCGTCATTCACAGAAGCTATCAAGCATCAAGTATGAAAGGATGCTATGATTGAGGAATATGAGTCCATCATGAAAAATGATGTTTGGGATGTGGTCCCTAGATCCCAGGACAAAGCAGTTGTCACTTTGAAATGGCTTTACAAGATAAAGCATGTAACTGATGGAAGTGCGAAAAAGTATAAGGCTCGTTTTGTCACTCGTGGCTTGTCTCAGAAGGAAGGTATAGACTATGACAAGATATTTGCACTTGTTGCTCGATATACCACCATCCGCTCTATCATAGCCCTTGTTGCTTCGCAAGGATGAAACCTACATCAGATGGATGTCAAGACTGCGTTCTTGCATGGATTTGAGATTCATGATCGAGAATCTCATGTGTGCAGGTTGAAGGCAGCCCTCTATGGGCTAAATCAAGCACCCCGAGCATGGTATGAAAGGATCGATAGCTACTTGATGCAGCTGGGATTCACTAGGAGTGAAGCCGAACCTAACCTTTATTGTAAGGTTAAAGATGACAATCCTCTCATACCGGTGTTGTACGTTGACGACCTATTTCTAATAGGGGCAGAGCCTCTTATTCACAAATGTAAGAGGGAGTTGGCTTTTGAGTTTGAGATGAAGGACCTAGGACTGATGCACTATTTCCTAGGATTAGAAGTTTGGCAGAAGCCAGGGGAGATTTTCCTATCTCAAGGAAAATATGTGGTGAAGATATTGGAGAGATTCGGCATGGTGGACAGCAAGCCCTTAACTAGCCCGATGGAGCTTGACTTCAAGAAGCTAAGCGATAGTGCTGCCGAACCTGTTTTACAAAATGCTACCGAGTATCTTCAACTCATTGGAGCATTGATGTTCATGGTGAACTCCCATGCGAATATATGTTTTGTAGTCAACACATTGAATCAATATATGGTTGAGCCTCACCACTCACATCGGATTGGTGCGAAGAATCTGCTGAGTTATCTTCGTGGCACAATCACTTATGGGTTGAGATAAACTGCCGAAGATGTGAGACTACTTGGATATACCAATGCTAGCAAGTAGTGTGGTGGACCAAAAGAGAACTTCAGGGTGCTATTTCTCTTTGGGATCTACCTCGATATCCTGGATGAGCAGGAAGCAGAAGTTGGTGTCTTTGAGCACCCCTGAGGCAGAGTACATTATTGCTAGTATGGCCTATTGTGAGGCAGTCTGGTTGCGGAAGCTCTTCAGTGAGTTGTTTGGATTTACATTGGATACCACCGTGATCCTCTGTGAAAACCAGAGTGGGATTCATTTATCATAGAATCCCATATTCCATGATCGATCCAAACACATCAATATTAGGTACCACTATATTCAAGATATGGTGTAGCAGGGAGCAATAAGGCTTCAACATATTGGTACAGATGAACAGGTCGACGAAATTTTGATAGAGCCCTTGGGAAAGGTCAAATTCTTGACTCTTTGAGAACAACTTGGTGTCATTCAGAGACCCTCTTATGAGGGTCAAGTATGATGTATTGAGCTCTGGGAGCTCCAAAGGGGTGCGGGGTACTTCTTGGAGTGACATGCAACCATAGGGCGGTTCACCATCCGTTGGTGGTGCACTATGTATAGGGGAAAGGTTCAACCTTCCTTTAAGACACCCTGTGGTGACTGTGGAACAGGATGATTAGTTCTCCTATGGGCCCGGATGATTAGTTCTCTGTGGCAATTGTGGAAAAGGATGATTAGTTCTCTTGTGGGCCATGATGATTAGTTCTCCATGGCGACTATGGACCAAGATGATTAGTTCTCTTGTGGGCCAGGATGATTAGTTTTCCGTGGCATCTGTTGGATAGGATTATTCATTATCTTGTTGACAAGATGATTAGTTCTCCTGTCGAGGCATCCTACCCAAGTAGTCTAGGACTCATGGGAAGTACATCTCATTTGATCAATGAGCAGGGAAATGAGGTTAGGGACCATAGTAGTACTATCGATGGACGCATCATTGTATCTATCGTAATCCCTATGATAGGATGACCTCCGTTGTTCTGGGATCAATGATATTGATATGGGATTAGTGAGAGTGGTACACACTTTGAGACTGAATTCGGGTAAGTGGAGGATGGTATGATACATCCTCGATCATTTCTTCTTCTTCATAGTTCGAGCCGAGTAGAGGAAAGAAAAGCAAAGTAGAGCAAGGGTCAAGCTGTGTAGGGCAGTGTATTTGATGGATGGATAGTAGCAATGGTCAAACGGATTGCAGATGGAGTTCTCCCTAGTTGAGAGGGAGTGTTAAAATTGGCAACTAGGGCCAAACTCCATGTGGGTCACCTTATTTATGGCTGTTGATATTTTTCCTAGATTTCTCTCGTCAAGAGGTGTAGGATTGATCTAAAGATCACCTGATTCCGACAAGTATTTATGGAGATATGAATTTATTTCTAATTACTTGACAAATTGTCAAGGTCGGCCAACAGCTAAGTGTGTGGCACACATGCCCATCGTTTCATATAAATAGAAGATAGGTTGAGTCATTTGAAACTCATTCAATCACTCATATTCTCTCTCTCCTACGCATCAAAGGAGCCTCTCTCTCTCTCTCACATGTGTGGCTAGAAAAGAAGACAAAGTAGTGCAAGGCAGATGTAGGAAGAAGGACACAGAGGTTGCAGGTCATCTCTTTGACCAACGTTGACCATCTAGGAATGCGGATTTGGTGTGGCTGCCTCTCCTAGGAAGGCCACAGATTTTGGCATGAAATCTGAGGTGATCTGACATCTGGTTTGACGGTGTTGACTACCCTAGTTTGGGGCAGTAAGTTGACTTCAGCGAACTACAGTTTGACTACATTTTTGGGGCTGTTCAAGGGTTGTTTCTTCAGGCTATTCAAGGGCTAGTTGACCAGAAATTGACCAAACATATTGGAGGTCAATTTCTACTCGTTTGACCAAGTTTGACTTTGCTAATCTAGGGTTTGCCGCTGTTGATATAAAATTACAGAATTCTGACTTTGTACTATTTCTCTCTGCTGAACTATTGAATATAAACGAAGATTTGATCAAAGGGTTCCCCGCATTGGGGTTTGTCCCTAGCTAGTTGCCACATCTTGTTTCTTTTGTCTTGGCTTGTTTTCTGTCAATCATTTAATGTTCTATCTGCACTTTACTTAATGATTATGTGATTACTAATTTGTGGCTAATAAGAAGAAAAATAAGTAAACTACTCTAATCATAGAACATACCATAAATTAACAATTAAAGATAGACTAAGTGATATCAGTGAGGTTGTATTGAATGGTGATTTGGTGATGATTACCATGAACGACATGATAGATGATTATCAGATGTTTATCACGGTATTGAATGCAAGAGAAAAGCCTCCAGGCTTTGAAGAGCTTACCTGGATCTTGCTACAAGAAGAGGAAAGGAGGTTGTCCCTCAAATCTCAAAATCCAGATCTTGCATTGATGACTAAGATGAAGTCGAAAGGGAAAGCAGTGGCTGAACACAGGAATCGTAGCACATCACAGAAAAGGTCACCACAGGGTATGACTTTGCATAAACATGACTTTGCTCCTAAATGTTTTTATTTTGGTAAGATAGGCCATATTGCTAAATTTTTCCATAAGAAAAAGGTAGACGGGGAGAGGCAGAAGAAGAGAAGACATGCAGGTCATATGGCTGATGCAGATCAGAACCAGGATGTCAGATTATTTATGGCTAAGATTGCACTAGTCACTGAGGAGGATGAATCATAAATCTGGTTCGTAGATTCGGGAGTCTCCTCACATAAGATAGGTAAAAAGAAATGGTTCAAAATTTTTAGAGAATCCAATAGTGGAGTGAAGGTATACCTTGGAGATGATAGAGGGTATGAGATGAAGGGACTTGGAGATGTCCTTATCACTCTGCCTGATGGAAACATCAAGAATATATATGATGTGTGCTATGTTCTTGGTATTAATAAGAACTTGATTTCTGTATCAAAGATAAATGATCAAGATCTCAAGGTAGAATTATTTAAATCCTAATGTATTATTAAAGACTTGTTGGATCATATGAAGCCTATTGCTACAGGTTCTTGTATAGGAGGACTCTATAAACTAGATGTGAAGAGTACACCATAGCAAGCACTGATATCATTGAATAAGTCTGCTGAAAACTTGTGGCATCAATGACTTGGGAATATCAATTTCAGTGACCTTCTATTGTTGCAAAACAAAGGTATGGTGAATGGTGTTCCTGTTTTGAAAAACTAGCATATTGGTTGTGAAGCATGTGCATTCGGAAAACAACATAGAGATGAATTTCCCATTGTTCAAGATAGGAAACAGAGGGATACACTTGAACTTGTATGCACTAATTTATGTGGGCCTCTGCAGACAAGATTGTTAGGTGGGGTCGACTATTTCTTTTATCTTTGTTGATGAATGCATAAGATTCACATGGGTGTATTTTCTTAGACAGAAGAGTCATGCCTTTGAGTATTTCAAGTAGTTCAGGATTGAAAAGTAGACATGAAAGTTCATCAGGATTATTCGATCTAATCAAGGCGGAGAATTCAAGAAAGGGGATTTCATCAAGTATTGTGAAGAGCATGGGATACAACATCAGTTTACAACACCTTACACTCCTCAGCAGAATGGAGTAGCTGAGAGGAAAAACAGAACACTAGTGGAGTTTGCTCGCAGTATGATGAAAGGTAAGAATCTAACTAATGGTTTTTGCACAGAAGCTGTCAATACTATAGTATATTTGAAGAATAGGGGTCCCACTAAAAGCATTAATTATAAAACTCCTTTTGAAGTGTTGTTTGGCTTCAAGGCTGTAGCAAGTCACCTTAGAGTATTTGGTTGTAAAGATTTTGCTCATATTTTCAAAGAAGACAGGAAGAAGTTAGATTCAAAGGCCATTAAATGTACTTTCATTAGATACTGCAGTGAGTATAAGGCTTATAAGTTGGTGTAATCCTTCTACTCACAAGGTGTTTGTTAGTAGAGATGTAGTATTTCATGAACATGTTGATGATGGAAATCCTGTTCAAGATAATGAAGAATGGCATGTATCCTTACTTTCAGATGAGGATGTTGAAACAGGGATCAGTCAATGGCAACAACAAAAACAATAGAAAGATAAAGAAGAGGAAATTGAATTTAGTCCACAAAGAGGAGAACATAGCAGAATAGAGGACACCCCACCACTTAGGAGATCTAGCAGGCAAAAACAATTACCAACTCGGTATAGGGATTGTGCACTCATGACTGGTATGTTAAACATTGCAGAATCTTCTAATTTTCATGAAGCTAGCAAGAGTTGTGAATGGAAGGAAGCAATGGAGGAATATGAATCTATTATTAAGAATAATACTTTGAATCTAGTAAAGCTTCCTCATGGTAAAAAACCCATAGGTTGTAGATGGTTATTTAAGTTGAAATTTAAAGCAGATGGATCTATTGATAAGTATAAAGCAATGTTGGTTGCAAAGGGGTATTCCCAAAAAGAAGGTGTTGACTTTGACAAAAGATTTGCGCCTATAGCAAATTAAAATACTATTAGTTTGATTATTGCTTTAGCTATTAAGAATCATTGCAAAATGCATCAATTAGATGTTAAATATTCTTTCTTAAATGGTGATTTAAAAGAAGAAGTATACTTAATGTAGCCTACGGGGTTTGTTAAGAAGGGAGAAGAGCATTTAGTCTGTATATTAAAGAAATATTTATATGGTTTAAAACAGGCTCCTAGATCCAGGTACGACAAAATTGATTCATTTTTTCCCATGCATGGTTATAAATGGAGCAAAAATGATCCTAATTTTTATGTTGTGTTTAATAATGAGGGGCAGATAGTGTTGATTTCTTTATATGTAGATGATATGATCATGACTAGAAGTGCAGACAACCTCATTGAAGAAATCAAGCAGTGGTTATCATAGAAATTTGAGATGAAGGACTTTGGAGAATTGCATTATTGTTTGGGTCTAGAAATTTGGAGAGATTTAGGTCAAACTTTCTTCTCTCAAGGTAAGTATGCTAAGAGTTTATTGACTAAATTTAAAATGGATGAGTGTAAGGCTGGATTTGTACCTTTACAATAGAATAACAAACTTCAAGTGAATGATGGTTTGAAAAATGTAGATGCAACATTGTACATATAGTTAGTTGGTAGTCTTATCTATTTGACTACAATGAGGCCAGATCTGGCTTATGGAGTTAGTGTTTTGAGCCAGTTCATGAATCAAACTCATGAGAATCATTGGCTTGCAAAAAAAGAAGTACTGAGGTATCTGCAAGGAACTTCAGACTTTGGTATTTTGTATTCTGAATCATTTGATGTTAGCTTGATAGGCTATACAGACTTTGATTGGGCGGGAAATTTAGATGATAGAAGATCAATTACAGGTTACACCTTCAACATTGGATCTAGGGTCATCTCTTGGTGCAACAAGAAGCAGCATACTGTAGCCTTTTCCTCAGCAAAAGCAAAATATCAAGCTATGTGTGCAGCAACATGTGAGGCAGTTTGGTTGCGCAGACTTCTCCAAGTTGTAGGAGAAGAACAGATAGAAGCTATGGTTATCAATTGCGATAATCAAAGTTCCATCAAACTGGCTTACAATCTTGTGTTTCATAAAAAAAACTAAGAACATAGACACTCAATTTCATTTTGTTAGGGAAAATGTGCAGTCCAAAGAGTTGTGTGTTGAATATTGTAATTCTTGTGATAATATGGCTGATATATTTACTAAGCCTCTAAGAAGACTGAAGTTTGAGTTGTTTAGGGACATATTAGGTGTATTTGAGAACCCTTTCTCCATTAAGTGGGAGTGTTAGAATTAATGGAGAATAGGATATTATTTTTACGTAGTTGAGTGTTTACTTTTCATAGTTGTTCAGTTCCTATTTTCTAGGGATATGATTTACTGTCCCTAACTACTTGTAACTATTTAATACTAAGACTAATGTGAAGCTATATGTGGCATTTTTCTTGATGTAGCTCATGGTGATATGCACCTGTGATCTCCTCTTGTTATGGTTTCATTATTTGTTGTCTTCCCTGTGCAACTCTTGACAAATTCTATTTTTATTTTTTTTATTCTTAATTTTTTTTATTAAAAATAAAAGTAGTACAATTTTTTTGGTTGATGTCTTTCCAAATTTTTTAATTTATAATACTATACATATAAATTTTTTAATTTCAATATTTTAATTCCAAAATAACTTTAGGGCTAAAAATCCTAAACCCTCCCATTCAAATTTGCTTTTAGCTTTGTATATAAGTTGACGAGGGTCTTTGTGGTCTTTTGATACTGACTATAGTATCAAGATCTCTTATTGTTGTAGACTTCTTCTTCGATCTAGGGTTTGACTCTTCAATGCAGATCGTGATTTTTTTATTTGATAACCTCAACTTGCTTTGATGCCTTTCTTGGAAACTGGATCCTTGAATATATCTTTGATTAGATGTTGTCCCTTTGTCTTCAACACCTTAGCTCTCATACCATGTTGATAAATCTAGAGCATTAGAATTAGTTGATTTCTCTTCTTTTGTGATAGCTTGTGAATGTTTTTTACTTGACTAGATTAGGATATTATTTAAGTTAGATTCTTAGTGTTCTTCTTCATAAAACAATAACCAATGCAACAACATAAATAGACAAGTGACACAACATTTAGGCTATGAGCTAGGGCTAAAACCTCTCACTCTTTGAGAGGAAAAACTGCACAAATTATTCTTATAGAGATTCCAACTGACAAATACCAAGACCAAGACTCTTGAACTATTAGCCACTCCCTAATCAAGAAACAAATCCTCCTCCTCCTTCTTGATTTATTTTGCTGGGTTCCTTAAACTTCAGACATTGAACCATGTTCGCTACCTTCTAATATACCAATGAACCCTTCCTTCTTTGTAACAACAATGAGACCTATTGTGACCTTTCTTTTGTGAGAGATCAAATTCTTCCAGCAGTGATAGTACCGAACCATTGTGGCATAACATGAAAATGTGACTACTTCAAGAGCTTCGTACTGTGGTCTATACAGAGACCAATATACTTCTTCATTGCCACTGTGATCTACTTTAGAGACAGATTCGAATTCCCTTCCTTAGCACTATAGTCTTATCCTTCACCGAAAATATAGATGATCCAAATAATTTTTGTCTCTATTCACCGAAATCTTAATGATATGTATCAAAACTTGCTTCTGCTACTACCCATATGAAAAATCATAGAGATCTATGAGGTTCTATCCTCGTTGTCCTTACCTTAACAAAATTTTGCACTGTGATTAAACATCTGAATTATTCACTGTAACTGCCCTCCGAACTATAGAAAGATCTGAACTTGTGAACTGTTCTTTTCACCCGAATTTTAGAGAGAGATGCGAAACTAAACTATGTAAATGCGAAGGGCTCACCTGCCTATTTATAGTGGTTGTCCTATAAATAAGTCAGCATGTCTTTATGAAGGGTTTTGTCTTCAAATATTGAGCCAACATAAGTGTTGTTACTCCATCTTAAAGCCGACAAATAAGAGGAGGAATTGTGCTTGTCGTTGGAGGACTATTTGAAATTATTTTGACTCATATACATTCTTCATACATGATATTGACTCTATAGGACTTCTATGACAAATACTAAATCTGTCAATGGGAGCTTGTCTAAATCTAAAACTTCTTTCTCATGAAACCCATGAAGTAGGGCATAATAATAAATTTATTTTTATTCTTTACATAATTTACAAAAATCCCATTTACATGTCATTGTGAAGACCAAACCTAGTTATACTTTTCCAACACTTTCTTTTAGAGACCAACTCACTCAATTTCGAATCCATATGACAATCCAACTCAACCAAAACATGAGAACCCCATCACATTAGGGCTATCTAGAAATGACAAGGCCAGGCTAAAAAAAATTGACACACCTGGAAAAACCCATGTCCATGACAACAAGAGAAATAATAAAACACATGCATAACCATGTGTACATGGAAATAGATACCTGCAAATAATACTATTATAGCTACTTGATCATGCTATTCCTTGCTTGATCCTTGCTTTTCTTTTGCTTCTTTGCTTTTATTGATCCAATGTTGAAGTGCTCCAAGAAAAATCTAAGTGTCCAAAACTGTGAGAGATAAAATAAAGAGAGAGCCCCAAAACCGAACTAACAAAATGTACTAACTGATCCTCATAAACCTTTTTATTAATGCAGCCTTTATTTTCTTCAATTTTCCATTATTTTCCTTCATTTCCTCCTCACATGCAACCTGTAACATTTCACCTTCCTTTTCTCCTAATTTCGATTACTTTCAGAAATAAAATGCCAATTAATGCCTCATGCCTTTCTAAAGCCTTTACCATTGCCTTTGTCAATTTCCTTTAGCTATAATAAACCAAATGAACACCCACATTATGATGTCTTACCCAACATTCATCTTAGAATAAGTGTCCCATAACGGTGGTTAACATTTTTGCCTTTTTTAATTTTATTACATGGAATTTTCACGAGAGTTGTTATAGGTTTATTTTTCCGTTGGGTTTATAATATCAATCTGTTGGGTTTATTGATCTAAGGATTCATATTACTAGTGTGTAATTTTATTCATAGGGTTTATAGTATAAATCCTTTGGTTTAATATAAACCCCTTGGGTTTATAATCATGGTCAAGTGTGGCCCAATGTCACATTGTGACTAAGATTTTCTCAACAAGAGAATCAACCATGTTTCAATGTTGCATCGTGACAAATATTTTCTCCATTTGAAAATCAACCATGCTAAACCATCATTAACCATGGTCCAACGTCGCATTGTGATAAATATTTTTTCAATATTAAATTGAGCCATGGTCAACCATGGTCAACCATGTTTATTTTAGGGTTTTTAATATTTAACTTAAGGTTTATATACCTTGGGTTGCAATATTAATTCCTTGGGTTTTATATTATTCCCTTGGGTTTATAAGACCTTTGGGTTTTAGAATTAATTCATTGGGTTTATACTATCAATTCCTTGTGTTTATTAATCTAAGGGTTCATATTTTTAGGATATAATATTATCCAAAATGTTTATAATATTAATCGTACCATTTAATATAAATCCCTTGAGTTTATAATCATGATGAACCTTGGTTAAGCAAGTTCCAATGTCACATTGTGACAAATATTGTTTCAATATGGAAATCAATCATGGTCAACCATGACCCAACGTCACATTGTGAAAATGATTGTCACAATATGAAAATCAACCATGGTAAACCATGGTCAACCATTTTTATTTGAGGGTTTATAGTATTTCTCTTAGGGTTTATATACATAAGGTTTATAATATAATCCCTTAGGCTTAATATTATTCCCTTGGGTTTATAGTATTAATACCTTGAGTTTATTGTTCCCTTGAGTTTATAATAACAATCCATTGGGTTAATTAATGTAAGGGTTCATATTTTGAGGCTGTAATATTATTCATAATGCTTATAATATAAATCCTTGGATGTAATATAACTCCCTTGAGTTTATAATCATGGTCAAGGATGGACAACCATGGTCCAACGTAAGATTGTGACTAAGGTTTTTTTAATACGAGAATCAACCATGGTGTAATTTCGCATTAAGACAAAGATTGTCTCCATATGAAAATCAATTATGCTCAACCATGTTCCAATGTCCCATTGTGACAAAAAAAATTTGTATGAAAATGAACTATGGTCAACCACGGTCAACCATGTTTATTTCAAGATTTCTAATTTTGATCTTAGGGTTTATATACTGTGTAGTTCCCAGAGGCAGCTTCCAAATTGCAAAGAGACCAGTGCCTGAGCCATCCGAATTAGGTGCATCTATAATCATGCAATATTAATCCCTTGGGCTTATAATATTAATCCCTCGTGTTTAATATTATTCCCTTGGGTTTATAATACATTGGGTTTATATAATTAATTCCTTGGGTTTATAATATCAATCCCTTGGGTTTATTAATCTCAGGGTTCTTGTTCTAGGGTATAATATTGTTCATAAGATTTATAATATTAATTCTAGGGTTTAATATTAATCCCTTAGGTTTATAATCATGGTCAACCATCATCCAATGTTAGATTGTCACAAAGATTGTCTCAATATGAAAATCAACCATGCTAAATTGTGGTCAACCATGTTTATTTTACGGTCTATCATATTTATCTTAGGTTTTATATACTTTGAGTTTATAATATTTGTCCATTGGGTTTAATATTATTCCCCTGGGTTTATAATATTAATCCATTGGGTTTACTAATCTCAGGGCTGATGTTCCTAGGGTATAATATTGTTCATAGGATTTATAATATTAATCCTAGTGTTTAATATAAAACTGTTGGGTTTATAATCATGGTCAATCATGGTCAACCATCATCCAATGTCACATTGTGACAAATATTGTCTCAATATGAAAATAAACCATGGTCATCCATGGTCTAATGTCACATTGTGACAAAGATTGTCTCAATATGGAAACAACCATGCTAAACCGTGGTCAACCATGTTTATTTAAGGGTTTACAATTTTTATCTTAGGGCTTATTTACCTTAATTTTATAATATTCATCCCTTGGGTTTATAATCCTTTGGGTTTTTAGTATTAGTTGTTTGGGTTTATAATATCAATCCCTTGGGTTTATTAATCTAAGGGTTTCTAATATTTATCTTAGGTTTTATATACCTTGGGTTTAATATTCCCTTGGGTTTATAATACATTGGGATTACAAAATTAATTCCTTGGGCTTATTATTCCCTTGTGTTTATAATATCAATCCCTTGGTTTTGTTAATATCGAAGTTCATGTTTCTAGGGTATTATTGTTCATAGGGTTTATAATATTAAACCCACAGTTTAATATAAAACCCTTGGGTTTATAATCATGGTCAATCATGATCCAATGTCAGATTGTGACAAAGATTGTTTCAATATGAAAATCAACTATGGTCAACCATGGTCGTCCATGGTTCAACATCGCATTGTGACAAAGATTATTTGAATATAGAAATCAACTATGCTAAATCATGGTCAAACATGTTTATTTTAGGGTTTACAATATTTATCTTAGAGTTTATATACCTTGGGTTTATAAAAGTTACCCATTGGGTTTAATATTATTCTGTGAGGTTATAATCCTTTTGGGTTTTTAGTATTACTCCCTTGGGTTTATAATATCAATCCCTTTGATCATATATTTGGATCGTATGTTGTCTTCCTCCGCACCTGGGTTCCAATATCATGCTATGACATGGTTGTTTATATAAGGCGAGTATCTATACCTTGGTTCCTCGAAATAATAGATTAATCTAAGGGTTCTTATTCGTAGGGTATAATATTGTTCAAAGGGTTTATAATATTGATCCTTGCATTTAATATAAATCTCTTGGATTTAAAAGCATGGTCAACCATG
>APFE030840265.1:0-17399 GCA_000404065.3 Pinus taeda
ATGAAATATAGTTTGTAATGCTTGCATGCATGTGACAACTATTATTCAGATAACTGAGCATTCCCTCATGGATAACTGATGCATGTTAGTTCACATAGAGACCCAGTTGAGATCAAATGAGGGACAATGTACTATCAGATTCTTGGATATTTCTAGTAAGTATTCCTTGCATGGAGAAGGATCTATTTCCAAGAGAAATACGTATTATAGGAGATTGGAGGACGTGTGGCCTATATATTGAGGCCTAGGTAGTCTATGATCTTTATCATCAGAGTACAGAGAGAGCAGGATAACATTTGAGCTGATTCTTTTTGTATGTTATTGGGGATCTCCACTTGATTGATAATAAAGTGTTGGGGTTTTATGCTGGTGCTTTCCCCAGGGATATATTCTGTGTTATGTATGATTGGTTCCTTCTTATCAATTATATGTGTTCATGCTTGATGTTGCTCATGGTTGATTAGCTTCTGCAAAGTTTATGGTAGATGTAGATCTAGTATTATGCTTTAGTACATTGCATATATCAGTTTGATCTGCAGGTCAAATTTCTACATGATATCAGTGAGCTAGTTGATTTGTAGAGAAAATTCTACAGAGGGATATGGCACTCTTATTATGTAATGTCTTCTCTCTATGGACCCTCATTAAAATTAAGGGGAGACATTAAATTAAGGTAATATGTCACTCTTCTGATGTAATCTCTTCTCTCCATGCTGCCCAATTCAAATCAAGAGAAGATGATGAAATTAAGGTAGTATTATTTGTTGAAATGGTAATAATATTCAATTGTGATTACTTGTTATTATGACTAATTTCCTTCATTATTGTATTACCAAGATGAGGTTTAATAACTAACCTATACAACTTTATTTCATATTACTCTAGGTGGCTAAGGTTGGCCTAGACATTTATGTGTGCATATAACCCCTTCACGGGGGAAGGGAACCACCACATAAGTTATGCATAAATGAACACCTCATGAGTCATTTGCAACACCATATTCATTCATTTAATGATTGATTATTTATATTATAGCCACTTACACCTTGTGTTTTGTCTTGTTCAAGGGTCATATTGTCTTCTCTTTTTAAGCTCAACATTTCAATTGTGTTTGGAATATCTCACACTACAACAATAATGCTCTAGTTTAAGGGTTTAATCAATGTTTCTCTCTTTCTCTCTCTCTCTTGGTTGTAGGATTGTTAGTGGTTCCATTCAATCCTCATCTATCTCTCATGATCTCAACATGATATGAGAACCAATGTGATCCCCCTTGACCTTCTTCATTATTGGTCAGGAATCTTTCTATGAATTTCATGTTGGTTCTTCAGAATTTGTAGACCTCACATGTGAAATGAAACACCAACTCGAAGAATTTTTAGGCTAATTTCTCTATCCAATTCACTTATACTAGTGCATTGTTTCCTTTCCAAGGAGAGAACTGCCCTAAATATGTTATCTTCCCTCCTTGTTGCAAGTTTTAATGTTTCACTTGGTTGTTTTCTCAGTTATCAAAAGTTACAACAAAAGGTTGTCCTTAACCTATTGAGTGTTGGGGCATTTTTTTCCTATATTGTTTGTTGGACAAGGGCATTGTATTTAGCATAGTTTTTGCCCCTTTTTATGCATAAAATTGGAGAATTTATGCACAATTTTGAATGCCTAGCTTTTGGGCTTTATTACTGGTATATTTCACACTTATTTTTTGGATCTGTAAGACTTTTTAGCTGGTAGGACACAACTATGCATTGTTGCTACGATGTGGTTTTTAATAATAGGTATGTGCACAAGGGCCTTGGAAAATGTTCTATGGAAGAAGATGATGCCTTAGGTCCTAAAGAAATACATGATGCATTCAAAGCACTCAAACAATCCTATAATGCCTTGTCAAAACACTTTAAATGACTTGCAAAATGTGTCATGTGATTAGGTAATAATGGATCTCGCCACGACCTACTTTCCAAATAAACTACAAATGAGACACATGAACTTACAAGCATGCAAATGCTTAAAAATTCACATGTGGTTAGCTTCATGCACGTGCATAGAAATGTGTGCATGTTCATGAAAAGAATGGCTTGGGGCTAAGTTGGAAAACCTACATATTGGTATTGGGAACGTTGAGACCATAGGATCACAAAAACACACAGGTTTCTAAGAACATGAGTGCATTTGTATGTGTATGTGCACACATTCCTACACATCTCATTGCCACTTTTTTTATCATCAACTTCATGGAAGCACCCATTACAAAAACAAAAAGGTGCTATTAATGTACATATGCATATGCAAATATTTATATTTGGTAGTTATTATTATTTTACATAGACAAAAAAGATAAGAATATTTTTCTTTATAGTCATAAAATATTCTTTACAAGATTAAGAATTACAAAATTTACATTTACAATTTTTATGTCCTTTCATGTCTCAACTTGCATTATATTGATTTTCAAGTGGTGTTTCAATTAACGTATCATTCATATCATTCCATTTATTTTGTTAGGAAGTTGAACATACTAGCTACTAAAACTTTTATGTTGAATAGAGTACTTTTCAATGGTGTTTCTGATGGTTTTCCTTTTTTTGTTGAGCTTTCTCTTCATCTTAATTTGTAGGGTCTATTCTACATTTGTCACGCTTATATTTTATCTATACAAGGAGTTTGAGTGGGTAGATGGAGAAACTCACTCGAGCCGAGTTTAAGCGGTTCGGTTGCTGAGGAAAGGGAGAGGTTTATTTGAGCTCTCTCGTCTAGTGGCATCTTCATCTCAGATAAGGATGATTCCTTCGAATGGTGTGGGAATTCCACAGCTCGCACTGTTACAATTCGTAGTGCACACAATACATTTTATCGTTCTTCTTTTTTCTCAAAGGACCAGGTGGTGGCATTCAAGTATTTGGAAATGGCTTGGTGCACATAAGTTGAAGGCTTTTATTTCATTGGCCCTTGAAAACCTTACTTTATCATGGGATCATTTGCTAAAAAAGGGACTTTAGGGGCCAAACATTTGTGCTCTTTGTCTTAAGGATGAAGAAACTATAAACCATCTGTTCTTTGCTTGTAATTTTTCAAAGACTATTTCGTCAGAGGTTCTTGGTGTCCTTAACTTGTAGGAGAGTGGTCCTATCTCACCACTAGACCAATGTCTATTGTGGTTGGGAAACAACATAGGTAGATTCAAAGCCTTGCCCATATTTATTGCTTGGGGTGCGTGGAAAGTATGAAACAAGTTGATCTTTGAAGGTAGAACAAAGAAGTCCAATGGAATTCTTGGTTAGATTATCGTTTTTTTTTTTTATTACATTAAGCTTGAGAAATTGTCTAGGTGTCTACGCTTTCGTTTCCCTCTCAGTTATTTGTCTGTTAATGTGGGTTTCTTTGATGGAGCCTAACAAGATGGGGTCTGTGGAGGGGGAGGCATCATTTCTCTTCCAGAAAATGTTGCTTATTATATCTGGTTGAATGTTGGTTGAGGCATTAACACAAACGCATAGATCATAGTAGCTTATGCACTTGTGTTCTTTGTTGCTTCTTTGAAGTTAACTTCAATACAAGTGTATGGGGATTCAATGTGTGTGATCAACTAGATGGTGTGAAAGGGTCAAATGAATGTTGTTTCTTTAAATCCTTGGATGGATCACATTCTTATCCTTAAAGAGTGCTTTTAAGGCATTTTATTCCAACATATATTGAGGGCATGGAATCAACAAGTTGATTTTCTCTCCAAAAGGCCCTTTAGGTGGAGGAGGGAAGCTTTCTCTTTGAGGAACAAAAAGGCATGGTACTTTTGAGATGGGGTTCCTTGCAGATTCCTATGGATTTGCATTTGGCCCAGCTGGAGTTTGGTTTTTAATCTCTCTTTGCAGAGGTCGTTTTAGTTATCTCGTCTATTTTTTCTTTGCTTCTCTCTGTATTTTTCATTGATTATGCAACAACTTTGTATATTGGTTGATTTGGGGTTGTCAATGGTTTGTCTAGATTTTTGTGGAATACTTGTAAACTAAGTCTCTTTCTGGGCATAGGTGTCTCTCCTCAATTGTCTTATATACTTCTCTTCATATCTTATGAATGGAATGATTTTTCTTTTTATGGAAAATATAAGACAATTCATCATCACATACATTTCATCCTCAATTTGTCCTTATACATATGGAAAATAATCTATTGAGGAGCTTCTTTTTTGTTTCAATTGAAAATGATACTTTTTTGTTATTCAAGGATAATTAAAAAAAAGTACGGTCAATCTTAGAAAAAAACTGTAAATTCCTTACAAGCAAAATAGATTATGAGTTGTGTGGGAAAAACACATTAAGGAGCTAATTTGAATTGACATATTTAACATTTTAATATACAAAAAATATCTTTTGAAGGAACGAATATTATGTATCTCGGGTTGCAAAGGCACTGAGCTCGCTGGTACTATCCTTACTCTTCTCCTTTATGCTCATAATATCATTCTTCTTGCAAGGAGCCATGATGACCTAGTCAAGCAGCTTAAGACTCTTCATGTCTACTCCTCCAAGATGGGTATGGTTGTTAATAGCGACAAGACTAAAGTCATGATCATTAAATCCAAAAAGATCACCCTTGGTAGTTTCGTCTACGATAACAATTGTCTTGAGCAAGTTTCTTCTTATAAATATTTGGGTATTGATTTTCCTCATTAGCTCAACTCGAATTACAAAATCGAGAAAAGAATTATTGGAGGCTCGAAAGCTTATTATGAGCTTGAAAACAATCATAAGTCAACCAATCTTTACATTTGGAGTAAAAAAAGGTTCCTCATTGAGACTCTCGTCACCTCTATTATCTTATACGGATGTGAGGTTTGAGGGTGCAGTATATCTAGGGACTATGGAGAAAGATTGAGATGATCCAAAAGAAATTCATAACCTATAACCTCAAGATCAAGGGAAATACTCCCTATCCTATCCTCTTGATCGACGCTGACCTGTCCCCCATTGAAAGTGCGGCTATGTTTAGATATCTGATGTATAAGAAGAAGCTTCACAATATAGAATCCAATAAGACTCATGTCTACTACTCCAAGATGGGTATGGTTGTTAATATCGACAAGACTAAAGTCATGATCATTAAATCCAAAAAGATCACCTATGGTAGTTTCGTTTATGAGAAGAATTGTCTTGAGCAAGTTTCTTCTTATAAATATTTGGGTATTGACTTTCCTCATTAGCTTAAGTCGAATTATAGCATCTAGAAAAGAGTTATTGGAGGTTGGAAAGCTTATTATGATCTTGAAAACAATTGTAAGTCAACCGATCTTTACATTTGGCGTAAAAAAAGGTTCCTCTTTGAGATTCTCGTCACCTCTATTATCTTATACGGATGTGAAGTTTGGGGGTGCAATATATCTGGGGAGTTGTGGAGAAAGATTGAGATGATCCAAAATAAATTCATAACCTATAACCTCAAGATCAAGGGAAATACTCCCTATCCTATCCTCTTGATCGAAGCTCACATGTCCCCCATTGAAAGTGCGACTATGTTTAGATATATGATGTATAAGAAGAAGCTTCACAATATGGAATCCAAGAGGCTCCCAAAAATTGCTTCTAACTTTAGTCAAAATACCCACCTGCGCCTCAAGCGATGCTTAGTCCTCGCTCAACCTTTGGGGGATTAAGGAGGAGATCATCATGGGAAGCAAGGAAAATATCAAAGATACTATTACCTCCAATGTTAAGGACAAGACGTGGGATGCTAAGGAGCTAGAGGGTAAAAGGAAGCTAAGGTACTATAAGGAGGTAATCAACCCCACCTGCGATAACCAAAATCATCTCTCTATGTTGACTAGTACTAAGAAGAAAATGAGCATCACTAGGATTAGAGCGAACTCTCATGAGCTTCGGAGTGAGACTTGGTGGTGGTCTACTCCCAAGACTCCTTCACACGATAAAATTTGTCAGATTTGTGATACTAAGAAGGTGGAAGATGGAAGTGACGTCCTTTTAGACTGCCCGACTCTTGCCCACATCCACTCTCAATTTCCCCACACCTCCAATCTTGTTGACTTATTAAGCGAGACCATCTACAATGATCTTGGAACGCTTATTTCCCTATTCTTTGACGGGGTAAATAAGATTTTGAAGAATGGCAATTAGACTCTCTTTTCTTGCCGTCAGATAGACCACATTGGTCTTAGTAGAAGTTAATCATCATCATCATCAATAATAGAGTTAATCTCACATTAATAAAATTTCTTTACAAAGATCTTGTTATAACTTCTCTAAAAAAATTAATCACTAATAATTCTTTATACAAATTTTCTTTCTCAATTCTCTATTTTAAAATAAACCTCTAATCTTAAAATACAATTTTTTTTATATCTATAATCTAGTTTCATACCTATTTTATTTTGATAATTACACCATATTTTTTTAATTAATATTATAATTTGATTAACATTATAAAATATTATATTTTAATATTTAATATATTATTATTTACTTTTAATAAAATTATAAGGAAAATGTTTTTAATTATTTAATTATAATAAAATTAAGATTTTAACTATAATAACATTAATATTTTTAAAATTGATATCACATTTTTAATCAAATTATAAGAAATATATTTATTAATTATTGATTTATTTCTACATTTTATAATAATAAAATTGTGTTATAAATCTTTTTAAAAATGTGTAGTTGGTCACTTTTTTTTTTATGTGTTATAAATACATATTCCAGCTATTTTAAAATACTTGGAATACACATAAATGAACGTGTAGCTGTCAGGTTGCATTGGGTTCTGTGCGCGGCTGGCAGATTTTAAAAAAATTTGATAATCTCTACGGCTACGGTAACTTTGGGCTCTGTGTCGGCGGATTTGAAATTGGGAAAAAAAAATTGATAATCTCTACGGTTACTTTGGGCTCTGTGTCGGCGGATTTGATATTGGAAAAAAAAACTTGATAATCTCTAGGGCTACGGTTACTTTGGGCTCTTTGTCGGCGTATTTGAAATTGGAAAAAACTGCATTTGAAATCTTACACTTACCAGCAATTGAAAAATGAATAGAGCAACAGCAAGCTTGGCCTAGAGAAGACAAAGGAAGAAGACAAAGGAAGAGCGGAGAGTGGAAGATGGTGTTCAAGCTTGGCCAGGAGATGGTGTTCAGGCTTGGCCGACAGACAGAGGAAGAGCTGAAGATGCTGTTCAAGCTTGGCCAGGAGATGGTGTTCAGGCTTGGCCGACAGACAGAGGAAGAGCCGAAGATGCTGTTCAAGCTTGGCCGGGAGATGGTGTTCAATCTTGGCAGAGTGGAAGAGTGGGCTTGTTCAGACTGGCTGCTAAGCCCAGATGGAGATTGGAGGACTGAATAAATTGGGTAGTAGAGTAGAACAGATTTTGGGTTTGTTGGAGAAGAGTGGAATTCTGTGTTTTAAAATTCTTTGGATTTTAATATTTTTGGTTTTTTTTGGAGCATGGCCATGCTTATTTGTTTATATTTTGAATTTTGTTTGTGATTTTTAGTTTTTTTTTTCATTTATTTTGTTTTTGTTTTGAAATGGTTTGTTGATTTAGATTTGGTTTGTTTGCTGCTTGTTTGGTTCTGGCTTGAGAGGTCACCATTAGCTGGTTGGGATCAAGAGGGAGAGTGAGGCTGCAAAGAATATTTGATGGTGGAAATTGAGAAGGTATACACTATTTTATTTGTTATTTAAATTTTCTTCTATGACCTTAATTCTAGCACTGAAATTTCAAGCATATACATAAATAATTGCAATGCAGGAACTATAATTGCAAGCCAAAAGGTCATTAAGGTCATTGGGTCGCAGGAAGCAGAATAGATGGAGATGGCCAGCCTGCCCCAGACGTCTGGAGCTACAGATCTCCGAGGTACCTCGACAGCCAATGAGGCCTCTCTCCCGGGTATTGCTTCTTCTCCCCCACTGGTTCATAATCTTATTAATTCTATGTCTGTGCTTGAAATGAATGAAACTGTTAACCATCACACCTCTATGCATACACTGAAACTTGACAGTGCAAGCTCCCCGCCGTCATTGTCGATTCCAAATCTGATGCCTGATAATCCTAAGTGCGCAAACCGTATCCCCTCCCCTCGGCACGTTCTCTGTGTTGGGGCCTTCGCCGCTCCCTTCCTCTTCTGCCGAACTGTATAACCTTCGTCCTAGGGGCTGTGAGGGCAACTCTCTTGAGCAATTTGGAGGTCTTGGCATGCTCTAACCTTCCAAGACAGGGGGTAAGACCAGAGGGCGCAAATCTTTAATTACAAAAGCTAAACTCAAGGACAATCTAGAAATAACAAAGGGGAAGTAGAAATAAATTAATGAGGTCTTTACAGCAAAATGTCGTTAGGAAAATGTTGCACAGTGATGTTTCTATCTTTTAACTGCAACAGCCTGGCCAACCCTTTAAAAAAAATTGCCCTCAAGAACCTGTTCATTCTGTCAAGATTGACATTATCATTCTGCATTATCTGAATTTTTAAATTACAATGTAATGTATTGTCTAATGGATGGATGAGTATTAACATTTTATTGTGTTTTTTTTCTTTACTTTAGGTTAAGTTGTCCTATTTCCTCTTCAAGTGCAGAGGGAGGAAGAATTTTATTATAATTCTTATTCTCCCTGAATGTTGCACACAGATTTTGGTCATTGCCCATTTTTAGAGAAACACCAAAAGTTGGGAAAATTTTCATAGTCTTTGATATTTTTCTTAGATATTCAATGTCTTTGGGTTTTACTTTTTTGGTATTGGTTATTGTTAATAAGGCTATTGATGCTCATTAGTGCCAGCAAAAAGCAAAAAACCCTCTGATGCTTAAATTTGAATAAGAATTTGGGGTTTCTAGAATTTTTCTTTTAGAAACTGTGTGTAGATGTTCAATATGTGAATAAAATTTTATTATATTTTTATTTTTCTCCTTGCATGTTGCAAACAGATTTTGGTTATTGGTAGTTTTTTTATTTAGGCTAGTGACCCACAGTCCAAGCCATGTTTAGCTTATAAACTAACAGGTTGAGCTTATCAACTAATACATATTTTGGGGTGAGATTATTAAACATTAAGTGACCTCTAAAAGTCTATTAGTGTTAGCATAAAACCTTCTAATGGTGAAACCCAAAGAAAATTTTGGGTTTCTAGAATTTATTTTTTTTAGACACTGTTTGTAGGAGTTCAATACTTAAGTTAAATTTTATTCCAATTCTATTATAATTCTCTTAGCTCCTGCATTTTGTAATCTGAATTTGGTCATTGGAGGTTCCCTATATAGCTGAGTGACCCACAATCCAGGCCATGTTGAACTTACAAAGTAACACACATTTGGTGTGAGATGATTAACCAATCAATGACCTGTAACAGTCATATTCATCAATCTCCATTTATTAGTTTTCTTAACCAGGCTTGAGCAAAGCTATTTTAGGGAGCATGGATAGACTTACTAGTCCTAGAGAAACAATGGTTGGTATGCCATTTAAGATGCATGGAATGAGTCTTTCCAGGCCACCCATGCATTAGATTGCATTAGATGGAAACTAGAGTGTAATAGTCATATTCATCAATCCCCATTTATTAGTTTTCTCAACCAGCTTGAGCAACCCTATTTTAGGGAGCATGGATAGACTTACTAGTCCTAGAGAAACAATGCTTGTATGCCATCTAAGATGCATGGAATGAGTCTTTCCAGGCCAGAAGTGCATTAGATTGCACTAGATGGAAACACACTAGGTAAGAGAAATGGATAGCTTAAAAACTTAACCCTTGTGAAAAGTAAAAGGTTAGCTCATGAAAGAGTTTACCAAAAAAAAATTCACCCATGTATTCTTTTACCCTCCTTCTATAATAACCATAGCTTTGGTGGATACCTCTTATCCCAACTCATAGTGCATCTCTTGCTAAAATGAACAAAGAAAATGTAAAAAGGTTTGCACTGTTTGAACATTTTTAATTCTACTATTTAAATTTTTGTGACCACATAGGAACATAGGAGCCTTTAACATATGTATATGGGTAAAACTAACTATCCCTTCACTAAATAAATGTAGAAAGTAGAATGCCAATGAAAAGGATATGTCCATGAAGCTATGCTCAAGAAAGGGTATTTTGGATGGGGAGGGAAGGGTACAAGAGCATGAGAACATTCAGATGAACTAGGGATTCTTGTTAGTTGGATGCCAACGGTGAGAAGATTTTTATTGAGATGATCACCTATTATGCATCCAATAATTAGGAATGGTGGGGGTGCCACATCACTATTAACCTAGAACAAACCAATTCATAACCTACAATAAGTGACCAATAGAAGGTGGGGAATGACATTCTTTGTCTTCTTAAAATATAGAATTCTGTACCAGATATGTACAATTCTTATTAAAAAAACAGATTGCCTAAAAATGTATACCCAATGCCCTAGTATTGGGTCCTTTTTGAGTTTCCCATTTCTACCATAGATCTGGCAAGCAACTTAGATATCATAGATATGAAATTGTCTTAAACATTATTTATGTCATTATATTGAATTTCAAAGTGAAAACTTTGTAGTTAACTTTCCTATTTCACTAAAATTTCACTGGGAAAATGAATACTTCAAAGTTTCATTTTGAGGTGTTTTCCCAATAAATATGGCTTGAATTTTTCTATAACACAAGGGTCAACATTTCCTAATCATAAATGCATAACAACTTCTCAATTTCTACTTTATTTCTAATTTGAAAAGCAATAGGATGCTGATTTGCATCACCAAGGTGTTCATGCCAGTTCACAAAGCATTATATGCCACTTTAAAAGTCTGAGAAATCTTGAAGTGCAAATACAGGGCTAGGCCTATTTCATTTATCAAAAGGTAGCCCCTTCTGCAGCCTCTATCCATTTAAATTGATCCTTATTGGTAAGCTATTTGAGGTGTGCCAAAACCTTTGACAAAACTTCCTATATAAATTGCATATTCTATCAAGTACTCTCAACTGAGCCACATTCTTGGTAGTTGGTCAGTGAAGAAATGAGGAGTGAAATCCAAGAAATAAAGAGCTAAACAGAGCCAGCCTTGGATGATTGAGAAACTTGTCAGGCTCCTTGATCACAATTTGATAGGAAACAAAACTGGCTGTTTTTCATTCTAAATATTTTGTGTCCTTTGCCACAATAATGTTGGGGTGCATGGAAATATACTGAGAAAATCAATTGTAGACAAATTTAAGTTATTAATGCCATCATTTAGCTTCACCTTCTATTAAAATCTTTTGACCGATGCTCTGCTTGAGTGTTACAATTTGCATAAATAAGAAAGTAGTCCCTTTGGAGGTCCCTTTGCAGCCTCCATACATTAATTGATCTTATTGTTAAGATCACTGAAGTGTGCCATGATACCTTTGAAACCCTTGACGGAACTTCCTATATAAATTGCAAATTCTATAAGTTCTCTCAACTGAGTCACATTATTGGGAGTTGGTCAGTCAAGTAACGAGTAAAATTCAGAAACTAAAGAGTGAAACAGAGCCAGCCTGGATGACAGAAAATCAATTGTAGACTGCAGGTAGCCCTGCTTAAAGCATGTCTCTAAGCTTTTTTTTTAAGGCAGGTCTCTATCTCTCCAATAACGTTTGTAGTCCCATAGGGAAGCCTTCATTCGTTCTCTGCAAGTAGCGTCCTATTTTCTTTTGATTCAGTGAGACTTCCTATAGCCCTGCTTAAAGCATGTCTCTAAGCTTTTTTTAAGGCAGGTCTCTATCTCTCCAATAACGTTTGCAGTCCCATAGGGAAGCCTTCATTCGTTCTCTGCAAGTAGCGTCCTATTTTCTTTTGATTCAGACAGACTTCCTACATTGGAGAGGTCCGGCTCTGAACCCTTTCGGAACTCTGGAAGAGTGAAAGGGAGTTGGCCAGTCCAGTGACGATTAAAATTCATGGAATAAAGAGTGAAACAGAGCCAGCCCTGGATGACAGAAAATCAATTGTAAACAGGTAGCGGTCAGCTTGTATGGGCTCTTTCCCCACCCAGGCTGAACACCCAATCCAGGCAGGCTTAAAGCTTGTCTGTAAGCCTTTCTCAAGGTATGTCTCTATCTCTCCAATAAGGTTTCCAGTCCCATAGGAAAGCCTTCATTCGTTCTCTGCAAGTAGCCTCCTATTTTCTTTTGACTCACACAGACTTCCTACATTGGAGACGTCCGGCTCTGAACTCTGGAAGAGTGAAAATTAGGAATCTCCTAAGTGCACAAAGCCAAGTGCAGAAAGCCAATCCCATATTTTTGGTTTAAATAATGATTTCTGCCCAAAGGATATAGATGCCCAGTTGCTGTTCGCGTGGATTCAGTTGCTTACCTTGAATCAGTTAATTTTAAATGGCCATATTATTGCATTTTAGAGCTTTACCTTAATAAAACTCTGAAAATTAGGAATCTCCTAATAAGTGCACAAAGCCACAATCCCATATTTTTGGTTTAAATAATGATTTCTGCCGAAAGGATATAGATGCCCAGTTGCTGTTCGCGTGGATTCAGTTGCTTACCTTGAATCAGTTGTTAATTTTAAATGGCCATATTATTGCATTTTAGAGCTTTACCTTAGTAATCGAATGGTCTAATTAGTTTACCTGAGTCATCTAGAAAATAGTATGTAGATATTGTTTTGTAATTTATCACTATTTATTTCTTGTGTGAAATTTATGATAAGTTAATTTTTATTGTATTTAAATTCCAAAGGATAGGTAATTATTGCTTTTGTTTTTATTATTTAGTTGTAAATTCATCTCATGAAACAAGTGGATTTAGAGAGGGCTTTCGATGATTGAATTGTTTTCAATTTTATAATAGATTAATTTTTATTATATAATAATTATTTATTTAAATTAGATTTTGGAAAATATTTAATTAATTGTTATTATTTTAAAATAAAATTATTATCACGACTCTAAGATTATGTTATGAAACAGGTATCAAGAAAATAGATCAGAAGAAATGGGAAGTGTTTAGACTCCAAAGCATATGAGAAGGTAGAATAAATTCTTCTCAAAGAGTCATTTTTGAAAAGGTAGAGTAAATTCTCACAAGTTTATGTAACTGTGAAAACAGGGAACAAGAAAGTAGACTTGCACAGCAGCATATGGGAAGCAGATGGTTGTGGAAGAATAGGGTGTTGAAAATCACATTTTTGTCACTGTAAATTGTAATGTTATTTTTTATGTACTCACTCAAACTATACTTTAATACATAATCAGATATTTTATTTTGAGAGGGGGTTGACCCTTCTCACCACCTTCAAAGATAGCATGGCCAAAGCTATCTTTGAAGGAGTCTCATTTGTTTGGTTGTTCTGTATTTTTTTTTGCATTTTTTTTCTTCCCAATGTTTTTTCTTTTGGTTAAATTATGTTTTTATTTTTAAAATTTTACTTGTATTTATTAAATGACATTTAATAATTTTTGGTTTATAATTTATTTAATTAAGTTTACATTTTAAAATTTGATAGGTCATATTCACAATTCACAATTGTTTTCACATGATACTTTCATATAGCAACTACAAATGATTTAATAAAAATGAACTCATAAAATTACATTATTCATAATTTTTTCACATTTTTACAAGTGACCACAAATTTTTTCACATTCACAATTTTTACAATTACAAATGACCACAAATGACTTGGTAAAAAATTATTTAGTAAAAATGAACCTGTAAAATTACAATATTCACATTTTTTTCACATTTACAATTTTTTCATATAATACCTTTATATAAAAACCAACACAAATGATTTAGTAAAAATGAACTCTTAAATTACATTTATAATTTTTGATTGAATATTAATTTTCACATCTAAAACTTTGTTATTTAATAAAAATTAATATTTAAAATTTATACAAATAATACACCAAATATTAATAGTTATTAATGTTGTGTTATGTGATGTGTCGTGTGTTGTTATGTGTTGTGTTTTGTGTTGTGTTAAGTGTTGTTTGTGTATATATGATTATACACATATGACATTGTGCTTAATATAATGTATTTTAATTATTTTAGTTAGAAAATTAAGTTTAACAAACAATAGTTAAAAAATTTGTACAATAATGATAATTTATGAATATAATTTAGATAATTTTTATTTTTATTATAATAAAAGTGGACATATGTATGTGGTTTTGAACTATATATATTAAAATTGTAAATTTATAACTCTTCACATAAAGATTATTTTTATAGCAACAATTAGAGTATTAAAAATAAATATATCAATTTTCAAAAATTATATTTTGGTATATCATCACATACACATGTTGCTCCTCACAATTTTTTATATCATCCCAATGTATGGCAAGTGCCTCTTATTTTCAAGTATATTTTTCTATTTTGTTTAGAGTTTTAACATTATTCATAATTGTGTAGTTTCCAATTGATAAATTTATAATAAAGCTGAAATTTAAAAATAATGTCTATTTTGATGTATTTATTTAAGTATTATACTTTATTTGATTAATTAATTTAAGTAGTTTTATTTTAAATTTGGTGACAATTTAAAAAAAAAAATCACTTAAACATATATATCTTAATACCACCAGGAAATTGACATTAAAATATTATTTATAAAATTAACAAATTAAATTAAATTACAAGAATAATTAAATTATGTGTGTTGTAATGTACTGTATTTTAGAATATGTTTTCTTGTATATTATTTTAATAAATTAAGTCATTAAAATTTCCTCTTTAATAAAATATAAATTTTAAATTTTATACCATATAAATTATAAATTGTATTTATTTTTAATTAATTATTTGTAACACTTAAAGATATTTTATTTTTTAGAATATAAATGGATAATATATTTGGGATAAATCTTATTTATTGTAATAATTGAAAAGAGTAAGAGTAATATAAATTAAGGTATAAAGCTTCCTCATTTTAAATTTGAATTTCCAAGACATACATATCAATATGATATGTTAAAATTTTATTTATAAAAGTATAATATTTTTGTACAATTAGAATATTATAAATTTTTATTTTTATTATTTTTTAATTTTTTTAATTTGTATATGTTAAAATGAGAGTTTTATATTTTTGTAAAATATAAATGAATAATATATTCCATAAATATGTGATTTTATTTTTATTTATTTGTATGAATCACTTGAAATAGTAGGGTATTTAAATGTATTTGGTTTTTAACTTCATTTTAAAAATTGAATTTCAACACATTCACATTATTATTAATATGATGTTTTTATTTAAATTTTCACTATTGTAATGTTATAAATTTCTATTTTTATTTTTATTTTAAATTTGTATATGTTTTGTTTATTATAAATGAATAATAGAACTGAAATTTAAAAATGATAATTTGTTTGATTAATTAGTATAAGTAGTTTTGTTTTAAACTTGCCCAAAAGAAATCAACTTTGACATAATATCCTATATGACAACCACAAGTTACATTTAAAATATTATTTAATAAAAATTATAATTGAATTTAAAAATTTACAAAATTTTAAATTTATATATTTATGTTGTGTTGTAATGTGTTACTTGTATTGTGATGTATATGTTTCTATGTATATATGATATTTTTAATAAAATTTAAGCTCATTAATTCATGTTTAATAAAATATAAATTTTACATTTTTTATACCATTATAATATTATAAATTTGTATTTTTATTATTTTTTAAATCTAATTAAAATGCACATGTTTTTATTATTTTTTAATCTAATTAACATGTATATGTTAAAATGATGATTTTTATTTTTAAAAGTATAAAAGAATAAGATATTTGATAATTTTTTATTTTATTTTATTTGTAATGAGAGTATATAAATGTATATGGTTTGTAACTTACTCATTTTAAATTTTGATTTCTAAGACATTTACATTATCAATATGATATTTTTACTCAAATTGAAGATGACTAAAATTTTATGCTTGATTTATTTTTTATTTATTTGATTAAATAGAAAATGTGGATTCATTTTTATTATTTGTATAAATTACTTGAAATAGTAAGGGTATTTAATTTTCTTGGTTTTTAACTTTTCATTTTAAAAATTGATTCAATATATTCACATTATTATAGAGATTATTTTACTTAATTTGCACAATTGTAATATTATAAATTTGTATTTTTATTATTTTTTAAATTTGTACATGTTTTTTAAATATAAATGAACAATATATTTGATAAATATGTTTAATTTATTTTTATTTCTTTGTATGAATTACTTGAAGTGGTAGACTATTGAATTGTGGTGTATATGTTTGTATGTATATATGATATTTTTAATAAAATTGAAGGTCATTAACATTTCATGTTTAATATTTATTTATTTATTTATTTTTATATACAATTGCAATATTATAATTTTGTATTTTTATTATTTTTTTAATTTAATTGACATATGTTAAAATGATGGTTTTTATTTTTTAAAAATACAATTGTATATGGTTTGTAGCTTCTTATTAATTTTGATTTCCAAACATTACATTGTCAATATGTGATATTTATGATTAAAATTTTATGTTTAATAAAAATATATTTTTTAAAATTTTGTGAGTTGCACTATTATAAATTTATATTTTTATTATTTAATATATATATATATGTTAAAATGACAAGTTTTATATATTTTAAAAATATAAATGAATAATATATTCTACAATTATGTTGATTAACATATGTTAAAATGATGATTTTTATTTTTTAAAAATACAAATGTATATGGTTTGTAGCTTCTCATTTTAAATTTTGATTTAGAAGAGATTTACATTATCAATATGTGATATTTTTAATGATTAAAATTTTATGTTTAATAAAATATTATTTTTTAAATTTTTGTAAAGTTGCAATATTATAAATTTATATTTAGTGTTTTTTTAGTTTTATTAATTTATATATATGTTAAAATGACAGTTTTATATATTTTAAAAACATAAATGAATAATATATTCTATAATTATGTTGATTTTATTTTTATTTATTTGTATGAATCACTTGAAATAGTAGGGTATTTATATGTACTTAGTTTTGAACTTCTCATTTTAAAAATTGAATTTTAGCACATTTGCATTGATATTTTTACTTAAATTTGCACAATTGTAATATTATAAATTGCATTTTTATTATTTTTTAAATTTGTATATGTTTTTTAAATATAAATGAATAATATATTTGATAAATATGTTTATTTTATTTGTATGAATTACTGAAATTGTGGCTATTGAAATGATATATTTTTTAAATTCTCCATTTTAAGTTTGTATTTTAACATACTCACATTTTTTTGTATATCAATCACTCTTTATGTATAAAGTATGATTTAAGTTGCAATATTAGTATTTTGCATTATTATTATATTTTATAATTTAATTAATTTGTATAAGTTTATGATTAACATTTATAA
The DNA here is from genome assembly GCA_000404065.3 of Pinus taeda. Classification (NCBI taxonomy): domain Eukaryota; kingdom Viridiplantae; phylum Streptophyta; class Pinopsida; order Pinales; family Pinaceae; genus Pinus; species Pinus taeda. The sequence continues at coordinate 17,386 of APFE030840265.1, forward strand.
ATGAATAATATTTT
>APFE030840278.1:6953-32963 GCA_000404065.3 Pinus taeda
GAAAAATAAGAAAATGAATAAGACAATTTGGAAAATGGTTAAATAATCAACATTTAAAATAAGTATACTTCTTTAAGCCATAGGAAAATTTGAAGTGTCAAAAATTTGTCTTAAAAAAAGTTGATGCTACTTTCAAAATCCGCGTGAAAATCACCAACATTGTAAATTTTTTTATCCATATGTAATATATCAAAAAATTTATAGTGTAAAAAACAAGCACCCCAAAAATGGGGTTGATGTTGCATCTACACTTTTCAAAATTGACATGAAAATCACTAATATTTAAAAAAAATGTGCATACTTAATACATAAGAAAATTTAAAGTGTAAAAAATACGCGAAAAAAAGGTGTATTTTGAATCAACACTTTTCAAAATAAAATATTTTTTGCAATCTCTATAAAAGTAGGACTCAGTCAAGTTCCCGTTTGATTGGTAATTGTGTTTGTTAAAATAATAATAATTAATATTGGTATATTATTAATCTACATTTGCTAATATTATTATTATTGGAATATTTAAAAACTATTGTTAAGAAAATTATAATATTATTATTATTGGAATATTTAAAAAATATGGTTAAGAAAAGTATTAATAATGATTATATAAATAATATTGTTATTATTAATATTAAATAAGATATCTAGTAATTATTCTTATTAATAAATTTCTAAATATTATTAAAATATTATCATTTTAAATATCCTAAAATAATAAATCTAAATAATACTATATTATTAGTATAGTGATAACAATTAGTATTATCCTTTCAATCCCCCTTCTCCCCTTTTGCTCCCTATCTTTTCTTTATTAGTATTTTTTCTTCTTAAACCGATTTCATTCTTAATTTTTTCTTAATGTATTTTAATTTTTAATAAAATTCATGTATATTATTTCATTTCTAATTCTAATAAATCGTATTTGTTGGCACTTAATTATTGGGATTGGGTGAATATATGTAAAACAATGTAAATAATAACTAAGGAGAATAGGAATACGAAGAGACATTGGGAAGTGAAACCCAAGAGTCTCTCCCTCCATGTATATATCCATGGACAATCTTAATGCAAAACACAATTCGCATTGTGGAGTTACCTCCTCGCTTGACATGGTATTAGAGCCAACTCCCAAATTAGTTTATGTTCTGTAACTCTTGTCAGTTCTCTGCATATTTTGTTCTTATATTCCTTGTGATATTTTTTGCAAGATTTTGTACATTTATATTCCTCAAGGCTGCAGCAAATACCTACTGGTAGTAATTTTTTTTGTGAAGACTGAGATTTTGTTTTGAATGTTGTTATATGCGCTGATGACAGTGATTGGTTTTCGTTCATTTTACTATGCGCTCCCAAATCACTGCACTATCCACTATGGTATACCCATTCACTGTTAAGACCTACCCTAACATTTCCATCGACTCCCGCTGCTAGACCTCGACCCTAATCCATACGCTCCTCATTGTTCCACTTACTCCTGGTATCTCCTCACTGAGCAACGGTTTCCTCCATGCAAGCTCCCATATTCACTGCAATTGTATATTAACGCTGCCATACCACAATTCCCCTGCGGCCATGTTACAGTCAATAGTCTATATCACAGTGTGAACGCTGCCTCCACTGTGTTATTACCACAGTCGTTCCACTCATACCCCTCCTGAGCGTTAATACCCCACCGCTGCTTCCACTATACCATAGTTGCTGCGCTCACACCCCTCATCGCTTCCTGTTTTGAACACTGTATACACCACTCTCAACCCCCTTCCATGGTATATAACGCTCCCTTCCTGCATCACCGTCAACCTCCATACACAGGTTAATGTTGCCATACCTCATTAATGCTACCATACCTTGGTGGTATACCTTCGGCCCTCCCCACACAAGTTAATCCCTTGGTCTCCATACGTATACCGTCGGCCCTCCCCACACAAGTTAATCCCTCGACCTCCATATGTATCACCTCTTCCCATTCGAATTCCTTGGTATACATCAGCCCTCTCCACATCAACCTTTCCCATATAATACCCTTCCCATATCAACCTTCCCCAAGTAACAACTACCCCAAATATTACCTCTGTCCCATAAATATTAGATTGCATTTTTTTTGCATTCTAGCCACCAGAAGTACAATTTTTTTGCAGTATACATTTTAAAATTCATTCATTGATATCTATTATTGGAGTAGTTCTCTCTGGGAAAGAGAACTATCTAGAATGGTCACGGAAGATTAAACACACTCTAATTTTCAATGACTTGTGGAAAGGAGTTTGTTTAGGAGAAGGAGATGATGAACATGCAAAGCCCACCTTAGATAAGCAGATCACCATTTGGGAAAACAAGAACAACAAGGCCTATGCCTTGATTGCATCATTTGTAAATGAATAGGTGTGTTTCCATATATCACCATTTTCAAATGCTTTTGGAGCCTTACAGAAATTGAAAACTCTATGATTCACACTTTAAACTTGAAGTTGTCCAATTGATGATTAAATTATTCAGTCTTGAATTGAAAAATGATGACCCTCTTGTTTTAGCATCAGAAGTAAGATATATTATGCATGAAATTAAAACCACTAGTGTTCAAAAAGACATTCCTCTTATAGCTTATGTCAAGGCACTATATCCCACTTATTAAAATTATCTTGAGTCATTGCAAGCAAGTGGAAACCTCAAGGAGATTACCTTTGACTCCCTTAAGAAGAAGTTTGTTGAGAGAGAAGGATTTTGGGAAGAAGACAACTCCTCAATCTTCTGAAGAAGCTTCATGTCTTTCACATAGAGAGAAGAATCATGCTCAAGATTCTTCCAGAGGAAGAGGAAGAAGAAATTTTAGAGGCAGGGGGGAAAACATTTCCAAGGAGAAAAGTGTGATTTTCATTGCATACGTTGCAATAGAGATGGACACTATGCATCCACATGTAAATTTCCTTGGGAAATAATTGAGCAGGAAATAAATGAAGCCAAAGGTAAAACCCATGACAAAGAGAAAGGTAAAACACCTGAATCCTCTCACTATGTTGTGGAACATTGTAATATTGGAGTAACTAAAAACTTGTTTAATGCTTCACTTGCTTCTTGGAAAAATGATTTGTTTCTTGATTAAGAGGAAACTTGCCACATGAATTTTAGAAGAGAGTTTTTAAAGAATTCACTGACAACGTTGATGGAGCAGTATACTTTGTAGACAAATCAAAACTCTAGCCATAAGGGCTTGGCACAATCATGCTCAAATTTCCTAGTCTTCCATACTTTCTTCTACATGATGTTTTATACCTCCTGAAGTTGAGGTGGAACTTTCTGTCCTTGGTCATCATCCTCTAGCAGGGACACTCCATTCATATGTTTGATGGCAAGGTTGAGGTCAGAAAAGCATCAGATCACTCACTTGTCATGATGTGGATAGAAGAAGAAAGACTTATGAAGCTGTAAGGTACCTTTGCTCGTGCACAAAAATTCTCATACAATTCTCATTATGATGAAGGTACATTTCCATCAAGTCTTTTATGGCATGCTATATTTGGACACTTTAAATATGACAACCTTCACTTGTTGAAGAAAAGTGGTGTTACTGATTTGCCTACAATTCCTAGGAAACTTAAGCAACGTGATGCTTGTATTCTAGGAAAGCATAACAAACAATCTTTTCATGATTCACATTCCAGAGCACATAGAAAACTTGAACTCATTCATTCATATTTATTTGGTCCAATGCCCTTTCCTTCTGCAAATGGAAATAAATATATGATGACATTTATTGATGAGTACACTAGAATATGTTGGGTTTATTTATTGAAGAACAAATTTGATGTTTTTCAAACAAGAACTTTCATGCATTGATTGAAAATGATGCACAATATCATATTGGATCTATTCGCACTGATAATGGAAAATAATACACTTCAAATGAATTTGAAAACTATCTTTGCCAACATGGGATCAAACATCAAACAAATGTGCCTTATAATCTCCAACAGAACAGAGTAGCTGAAAGAATGAACAGGACAATCTTAAATATGGTACGTTCCATGATGTTTTTCAAGAATGTAAATTTGATGTTTTGGGATGATGCAGTTATATGTGCTGTGTATGTAAAGAATATATGTCCATCTAATGCTATAATAAACAAGACTCCTTATGAAATGTGGTATGGCCACATTCCTTCAGTAAAGCATCTCAGGGTCTTTGGTTGCACCTGTTATGCCTTGACACATAAGGAACAAAGAAACAAACTTGGTGCAAGGAGTCGTAATTGAATCTTCTTGGGGTATTCAAATACCTCCAAAGCATACTGTCTCTATGATGAAGTTAATAAGAAGTTTTTTGTACCTAGAGATGTAATATTTCTTGAATCTTCCAAAGCTGACAAAGTTGTTGAGCGGTAGCTTGATCGCTTGGATAAATTCAGACATGCAAAATCGTTTTAAGAATTTGATAATCAGATTCCACATATTGAAGGGGGGAATTCCTATACTAGATCAATATGTGTAATCTTCTTCTAAAGCACTCTCTCCCCCACATGAAGCTCCAATCACTGATGATACTTTGAGTGATGTGATTGACAAATTTGGGAGACTAAATATTGACTCAGCCCCAACTCTATCAACTGAGTAGCCCGACCCATCTCAGAAAGGTCCTCCAAAATGGCTGACAAAGACACTTGAAAGTGTTTGTCCTGATGAAGTTGGAAAGACATGAACATGAAGTACAACTAGAAAAAATGGAGGTGATGTAGATTATTCTGATTCACCTGTTGATATGGACGTTTCTTATGATTGTGAACTGAATTTATCTACAGATTTTGAACCAACTTCCTTCAAAGAAGCCGTTTATCATGATGAATGGAAAGACATGCAGAAGGAATATGATGTCTTGATAAGAATGGAACTTGGACGTTAGTTGATCCTCCATTGGGAACCAAACTAATTGGCTGCAAGTGGGTCTACAAGAACAAGCATAAAGATGATGGCTCACTTGACAAACACAAATCCAAGCTTGTGGAAAAAGGTTTTGCATAGAAGGAAGGGGTTGATTATGAGGAGACCTTTTCCCCCACAGCAAAATGGGCCACCATCCAGACACTCTTTGCCTTGGCAGCTCAGAACGGTTGGAAAGTCCATCAAATGGATGTAAAAAATGCTTTCTTGAATGGAGATCTGAAAGTGAATGTTTTTATGTCCCAGCCAGAAGGATTTGTTGTGAAGGGCCAATAAATTAAGGTATGCAAGCTTGTGAAATCCTTGTATGGCCTCAATTTAGCATCACGAGCCTGGTATGAAAGTTAACTGGGCATCTTTTGAAACTCAAATTCAAATATTATGCTCTTATTGATGCAACTTTGTTTGTCAATAAAGTTGGCAAAATAGTTGTATATCTTGTGGTGTATGTAGATGGTATTTTGATGGCAGGGAATAATGAGAGCTACATTGCATCCATAAATAAGGAATTTAGAAAAGGTTTTGAAATGACTGACTTGGGCTATGTTCACTACTATGTTGGTATTGAAGTAACTCAATATTCGAAGTTTATATTCTTCCCTCAGAAGAATTACATTGGAGATTTGTTGAATAAATTTTGCATGGTCGAGTGCAATCCTTTGACTACTCCAATGGAACAGAACTTGAAGCTCACATCCATTCAAAGAAAATAATCTGAAGATTCAACAAAGTATAGACAACGCTTAAGAAGTCTCAACTACTTAACTACTACAAGACCAAACATTTCATTTGCTATTGTAATCCTCTCCAGGTTTATGCAAAAGCCTTGTGAGGGACATTGGTTTGCTGCAAAAAGAGTTCTAAAGTACTTGAAGGGAACTCAAGACTTTGGACTCAAGTATACATAGGTGGTCGACTTTAGCTTGATTGGATACTCTGATTTAGACTTCAATGGAGATAAAGAAACCCTGGAGATATGAGTCTTAGATCAGGAGCTATCTCCTGGAGGTCACACAAATAATAAGTTCCAATAGATTCCACAATAGAGGCATAATATGTTCCAACAGCTGAAGAAACGAAGGAAATTGCGTGGCTTGGGAAAATTTTGGAATATTTGCAGGTGAAACACGCACATTCAACTCCACTCATGATTGAAAACACTTCTGCAATAAAGTTGGCCAAGAACCTAAAGTTCCATGATCGAACGAAACAAATAAATACAAAATACCATTTGATTCGACATAATGTTGAGGCCGAGACAATCCATCTATGTCATTGTTCCACAAATGAGTAGATTGCAGACATCTTCACCAAAGCATCTGGAAGAGAAAAGTTCAAAAGGTTCAGACTGCTGCTTGGATTCATCAAGATCCCTTCAGATTAAGGGGGGAATTTTGACACTTAATCATTGAGATTGGGTGAATATATGTAAAATAATGTAAATAATAAATAAGGAGAATAGGAATATGGAGAGACATTGGGAGGCTAAACCCAAGAGTCTCTTCCTCCATGCATACATCCATGAACAATCTTAATGCAAAACACAATTCACATTGTGGAGTTACCTCCTGGCCTAACAATATTTCAACACTTTAATCCCAATTTTGTTTTAATTATTTCTTTATCCAATTCTAATATAATCTAATCTATTTTCTTGGAAAAAAAAAGCTTCAAATGTTATTATCTTTGTATGTAAAACTAATAAAATTTGTTATTGTAAAACTAATAAAATTTGTTATTTTTCCAATCTTTTTTATTGCATTTTTTTGTAAAATTCTATTTTTTAACATGTAATTTTTAGCAAAAATGTCCCCGAAATACAACTTTTTTTTTTAAAATTATATCTATATGAAAAATGTGTATTTTTTGTTGAGTGTTTAAAAATTATTATTTTAGCGACAATTATTTTGTGTGTATTAAAGCAAATAATAATGATATATAAATATGTGAAAAAATCTTTAATTCAAAATATTGATTTTATTATTAATTAATTTTTAACTTTGCAAAAAAAATTAAAAATTTCATTATAAAAAAATTTGCAAAGAAAAACAAAGAAAACATAAGTTTGGAAAACCCTTGAAACACAAACATCTTTGGACAAAAATAAGAAGAGGAATAAGACAATTTGGAAAATGGTTAAATAATCAACATTTAAAATAAGTGTGCTTCTTTAAGCCATAGGAAAATTTACAGTGTCAAAAATATGTCTTAAAAAAAAGGTTGATGCTACTTTCGAAATCCGCATGAATATCACCAACATTTAAAAAAAATTATCCATACATAATATATCAAAAAATTTATAGTGTAAAAAGCAAGTACCCCAAAAATGGGGTTGATGTTGCATCTACACTTTTCAAAATTGACATGAAAATCACTAATATTTCAAAAAAACGTGCATACTTAATACATAAGAAAATTTAAAGTGTAAAAAATACGTGAAAAAAAGTGTATTTTGAATCAACACTTTTCAAAATAAGATATTTTTTGCAATCTCTAAAAAATTAGAACTCAGTGAAGCTCTCGTTTGATTGGTAACTGTCTTTGTTCTTATTAAAATAATAATAATAATAATAATTTGGTATATTATTAATCTACATTGCTAATATTATTATTATTGGGAATATTTAAAAATATTGTTAAGAAAAGTATTAATAATGATCATTATAAATAATTTTGTTATTATTATATTAAATAAATATCTAGTAATTTTTTTATTATTAAATTTATAAATTATAAGAATTATTATCATTTTAAATATCCTAAATAAAAATCTAAATAATACTATATTATTAGTATAATGATAACAATTATTATTATCCTTTCAATCCCCCTTCTCCCCTTTTGTCCCCTATCTTTTCTTTATTAGTATTTTTTTCTTCTTAAACCAATTTCATTCTTAATTTTTTCCAAATGTATTGTAATTTTTAATAAAATCCATGTATATCATATCATCTCTAATTCTAATAAATCCTATTTGTTGGCATCGAATTATTGGGATTGGGTGAATATATGTAAAATAATGTAAATAATAACTAAGGAGAATAGGAATATGAAGAGACGTTGGGAAGTGAAGCCCAAGAGTCTCTCCCTCCATGTATATATCCATGGACAATCTCAATGCAAAACACAACTCGCATTGTGGAGTAACCTCCTGGCTTGACATGATATTAGAGCCAACTCCCAAATTAGTTTATGTTCTGTAACTCTTGTCAGTTCTCTACATATTCTGTTCCTATATTCCCTGCGATATTTTTTGCAAGATTTTGTACATTTATATTCCTCAAGGCTGTAGTGAATACCCACTGTGAGTAATTTTTTTTGTGAAGACTGAGATTTTGTTTTGAATGTTGTCATATGCGCTAACCATAGTCAATGGTTTTTTTTTTTTTTTTTTTTTTTTGTGCGCTCCCAAATCGCTGCACCATCCACTATGGCATACCCATTCACTGTTAAACACTACCATAACATTTCCATCGACTCCCACTGCTATACCTCGGCCCCAATCCATACACTCCTCATTGTTCCGTTTACTCTCGGTATCTCTTCACTGTGCAATAGTTTCCTCCATACAAGCTCCCATATTCACTACAACTGTATATTAATGCTGCCATACCACAATTCCCCTGTGCCCATGTTATAGTCAATGCTCTACATCACAGTGTGAACGCTACCTCCACTGTCTTATTACCACAGTCGTTGCTCTCACACCCCTCCCGAGCGTTAATACCCCACTACTGCTTCCACTGTACCATAGTTTCTGCGCTCACATCCCTCACTGCTCCCTATCTTGAACACCGTATACACCACTCTCAGCACCCTCCCATGGTATATAGCGCTCCCTTCCTGCATTACTGTCAACCTCCATACAAAGGTTAACGAAACCATACCTCATTAACATTGCCATACCTTGTTGGTATACCTCAGGCCCTCCCCACACAAGTTAATCCCTCGGCCTCCATATGTATACCATCGCTCCTCCCCACACAGGTTAATCCCTCGACCTCCATACATATCACCTCTTCCCATTCGAATTCCTTGGTATACATCGGCCCTCTACACATCAGCCTTTCCCATATCAACCTTCCCCAAGTAACCACTACCCCAAATATTACCTTTGTCCCATAAATATCAAATTGCATTTTTTTTGCATTCTAGCCACCAAAACTGCATTTTATGGCACTAGAAGTACAATTTTTTTGCAGTATACATTTTTAAATTCTTTCATTGATATCTATTATTGGGGTAGTTCTCTTTGGGAAAGATAACTATCCAAAATGGTCACAGAAGATTAAACACGCTCTAATTTTCAATGAGTTCTGGAAAGGAGTTTGTTTAGGAGAAGGAGATGATGAACATGCAAAGCCCACCTTAGATAAGCAGATCACCATTTTGGAAAAAAAGAACAACAAGGCCTATGCCTTGATTGCATCATTTGTAAATGAAGAGGTGAGTTTCCATATATAACCATTTTCAAATTCTTTTAGAGCCTTACAGAAATTGAAGGAACTCTATGACTCACACTTTGAACTTGAAGTTGTCCAATTGATGATTAAATTGTTTAGTCTTGAATTGAAAAATGATGACCCTCTTTCTTTAGCATCAGAAGTAAGATCTATTATGCATGATATTAAAACCACTAGTGTTCAAATAAACATTCCTCTTATAGCTTATGTCAAGGCACTATATCCCACTTATTAAAATTATCTTAAGTCATTGCAAGCAAGTGGAAACCTCAAGGAGATTACCTTTTACTCCCTTGAGAAAAAGCTTTTTGAGAGAGAGAAGGATTTTGGGAAGAAGACAACTCCTCAATCTTATGAAGAAGCTGTGTGTCTTTCACATAGAGAGAAGAATCATGCTCAATATTCTTCTAGAGGAACAAGAAGAAGAAATTTTAGAGGCAGGGAGGGCAAACATTTCCAAGGAGAAAAGTGTGATCTTCATTGCATATGCTACAATAGAGATGGACACGATGCATACACATGTAAATTTCCTTGGGAAATAATTGAGCAGGAAAGAAATGAAACCAAAGGTAAAACCCATGACAAAGAGAAAGGTAAAGCACCTGAATCCGCTCACTATGTTCTGGAACATTGTAATATTGGAGTAACTAAAGACTTATTTAATGCTTCACTTGCTTCTTGGAAAAGTGATTTGTTGCTTGATTAAGAGGAAACTTGCCACATGAATTTTAGAAGAGAGTTTTTAAAGAGTTCACTGACAATGTTGATGGAGCAGTATACTTTGTAGACAAATCAAAACTCTAGCCATAAGGGCTTGGCACAATCATGCTCAAATTGCCTAGTCTTCCATACTTTCTTCTACATGATGTTTTATACCTCCTGAAGTTGAGGCGGAACTTTCTGTCCTTGGTCCACATCCTTGAGCAGGGACACTCCATTCGTATGTTTGATGGCAAGGTTGAGGTCAGAAAAGCATCAGATCACTCACTTGTCATGACGTGGATAGAAGAAGAAAGACTTATGAAGCCGTAAGGTACCTCTGCTCGTGCACAAAACTTCTCATACAGTTATCATTATGATGAAGGTACATTTCTATCAAGTCTTTTATGGCATGCTATATTTGGACACTTTAAATATGACAACCTTCACTTGTTGAAGAAAAGTGGTGTTACTGATTTGCCTACAATTCTTAGGAAACTTATGCAATGTGATGCTTGTATTCTAGGAAAGCATAACAAAACAATATTTTCATGATTCACATTCCAGAGCACATAGAAAACTTGAACTCATTCATTCATATTTATTTGGTCCAATGCATGTTCCTTCTACAAATGGAAATAAATATATGACGACATTTATTGATGACTGCACCAGAATATGTTGGGTTTATTTATTAAAGAAAAAATCTGATGTTTTTCAAACAAGAACTTTCATGCATAGATTGAAAATGATGCACAATATCATATTGGCTCTATTCACACTGATAATGGAAAATAATACACTTCAAATGAATTTGAAAACTATCTTCGCCAACATGGGATCAAACATCAAACAACTATGCCTTATAATCCCCAACATAATAGAGTAGCTGAAAGAATGAACATGACAATCTTAAATATGGTACGATCCATGATGTTTTTCAATAATGTAAAATTGATGTTTTGGGATGATACAGTTATATGTGCTATGTATGTAAAGAATATATGTCCATCTAATTATATTATAAACAAGACTCCTTATGAAATGTGGTATGATCACATTCCTTTGGCAAAACATCTTAGGGTCTTTGGTTGCACCTGTTATGCCTTGACACCTAAGGAACAAAGAAACCAACTTGGTGAAAGGAGTTGTAAGTGTATCTTCTTGGGGTATTCAAATACCTCCATAGCATACTGTCCCTATGATGAAGTTAATAAGAAGTTTTTTGTACCTAGAGATATAATCTTTCTTGAATCTTCCAAAGCTGACAAAGTTGTTGAGCGACAACTTGATCGCTTGGATAAATTTAGACATGCAAAATTGTTTCAAGAATTTGATAATCAGATTCCACATATTGAAGGGGGGATTCCTATGCTGGATCAATCCATGGAATCTTCTTCTAAAGCACTCTCTCCCGCACATGAAGCTCCTGTAGGTTTTAACCCCGTACAGAAATTACTTGCATACGAATTCTAAATCACAGGAAAAATAAAAATACGAGAGCATAACACATAAATCACATATACACAGAGATTTCCCACTGGATCTCAAAACCGAGACTACCAACTTGATTTTTCATTATATTCCTTTCAATGTTACAATACATATTTATACATGTCGAAGCATCCAATACCATGGACCGAAAAACCATAGGTAGGTTCGCCCAACCTAATATAGGGTCCAATTTTTTTTTTCTCGGGGCGCCTGCCCGAACCCCGTAGAGGGGGGCTACCCGCCCCCCTCAAACTCCCAGACAAAGGGGGGCTTCCGCCCGCCCGCTGCTGTGTAATCGGTTGCAACAAAGGGGGGCTCGCCCCCTCTAAACCCCCTGGTTCACTACGTAGGTTAGTTGTGGAAAAAATATAACACAACCCAACAACTCCAACCATTGATGATACTTTGAGTGATGTGATTGACAAAATTTGGAAACTAAATATTGACTCAGCCCCAACTCTGTGAACTGAGTAGCCTGACCCATCTCAGAAAGGTCCTCCAAAATGGATGAGAAAGACACTTGAAAGTGTTCTTCCTGATGAGGTTGGAAAGACATGAACACAAAGTACAACCAGAAAAAATGGAGGTGATGTAGATTATTCTGATTCACCTGTTGATATGGATGTTTCTTATGATTGTGAACTAAATTTATCTACAGATTTTGAACCAACTTCATTCAAAGAAGTTGTTTATCATGATGAATGGAAAGAAGTGATGTAGAAGGAATATGATGCCTTGATAAAGAATGGAACTTCGACACTGGTTGATCCTCCATTGGGAACCAAACTAATTGGCTGCAAGTGGGTCTACAAGAACAAGCATAAAGACGATGGCTCACTTGACAAACACAAATCCAAGCTTGTGGAAAAAGGGTTTGCACAAAAGGAAGGGGTTTATTATGAGGAGAACTTTTCCCCCAAAGAAAAATGGTCCACCATTCAGACACTCTTTGCCTTGGCAGCTCAAAACGGTTGGAAAGTCCATTAAATGGATGTAAAAAATGCTTTCTTGAATGGAGATCTGAAAGCAAATGTTTTTATGTATCATCCATAAGGATTTGTTGTGAAGGGACAATAAATTAAGGTATTCAAGCTTGTGAAATCCTTGTATGGCCTCAATTAAGCACCACGAGCTTGGTATGAAAAGTTAACTGGGCATCTTCTGAAACTCAACTTCAAATATTATGATCTTGATGATGCAACTTTGTTTGTCAAGAAAGTTGGAAAAATAGTTATATATCTTGTGGTGTATGTAGATGATATTTTGATGGCATGGAACAATGAGAGCTACATTTCATCCATAAATAAGGAATTTAGAAAAAGTTTTGAAATGACTGACTTGGGCTATGTTCACTACTATGTTGGTATTTAAGTAACTCAACATCCGAAGTTTATATTCCTCTCTTAGAAGAATTACATTAGATATTTGTTGAATATGTTTGGCATGGTCGAGTGCAATCCTTTGACTACTCCAATGGAACAGAACTCAAAGCTCACATCCATTGAAGGAAAATAATTTGAGGATTCAAAAAAGTATATACAAATTTTAAGAAGTCTCAACTACTTGACTACTATGAGACCAAACATTTCATTTGCTGTTGGAATCCTCTCCAGGTTTATGCAAAAGCCTTGTGAGGAACATTGGTTTGCTGCAAAAAGAGTTCTAAAGTACTTGAAGGGAACTCAAGACTTTGGACTCAAGTATACATAGGTGGGCAACTTTAGCTTGATTGGATACTCTGATTCAGACTTCAATGGAGATATAGAAACTGTGGTCTCTTCTTTCAGGTTATGATATGAGTCTTGGATCAAGAGCTGTCTCATGGACATCACACAAATAAAAAGTTCCAATAGATTCTACATCAGAGGCATAATATGTTCCAATAGTTGAAGAAACAAAGGAAATTGCATCACTCAGGAAAATTTTGGAATATTTGCAAGTGAAACAAGCGCATTCGATTCCACTCATGATTGAAAACATTTCTGCAATAAATTTGGCCAAGAACCTAAAGTTTCATGATCGAACGAAACAAATAAATACAAAATACCATTTGATTCGACATAATGTTGAGGTCGAGACAATCCATCTATGTCATTTTTCCACAAATGAGTAGATTGCAAACATCTTCACCAAAGCACCTGGAAGAGAAAAGTTTGAAAGATTTAGAATGCTGCTTGGACTCACCAAGATCCCTTCAGATTTGGGGGGGGGGTGGGGGAATGCTAACACCTAATCATTGGATTGGGTGAATATATGTAAAATATGTAAATAATAAATAAGGAAAATAGAAATATGGAGAGACATTGGGAGGTTAAGCCCAAGAGTCTCTTCCTCCATGTAATATATCCATGAACAATCTTAATGCAAAACACATTTCACATTGTGGAGTTACCTCCTCGTCTAACACTATTTCAACAATTTAATCCCAATGCTATTTTAATTATTTCTTTATCCAATTCTAATAGAATATAATTTATTTTCTCTTAATTTAGTTTATTTTTAATTATTTTAATTATTTTATTGTATTTTATACATTTTTTTAATCTTATTTGTGTTTTCCTATTTATATTCTTCTTTATCCTAATAAATTAAGTTAATATTTTTTTGGTCAGTAAAAAAACTTCTATTAAGTTGAGTAATATTTTTTTCTTGTTCTGCTCTACTCTAACTCCCCGCAAAAACCATAGCTTCGATGGTGTTCACGAAGGGGGATCCTCTCCCTACCCCTTCTCCCCAGCCTCTCATCTCGCCGGAAGAAGAGGTTGTGAACTTTGAGGGTTTGGTGGCATCCTTGCCAAAGCATTATAAATTACTTGAGTCCCAATCAAAATTCATGAAGAGGAATGAGGAAATCCGTGACATTGCTCTACAACTTGGTTCTAGGCGAACCACTCTGGAATACTCTGAATGTGCTCTGATGGCAAGTTCACTAACATGTGGTCCTCACCGAGAATGATAGAAACATGGACTAAGAATACCTGGAGGTCCAAAATGAAAGGTAATATAGCAATATTTGTAGTAGGAAATGATTTTTCACTTTCTTTTTCAAGCTTAGGGATTATAGGGATGTGGTTTTTCGTAAAGGCCCTTATTTTCTCAGCTCTCAGGGGATGTACCTGAATAAGTAGAAACCTGATTTCAACCTGTATGAGGATGTTCCAATTGCCATCCTGGTTTGGGATAAATTGCCTCGGTTCCCTTTGTCATGTTGGAGTGATGACTATCTCAGGGAAATTGGAAATGGGGTTGGAAAATATATAGACAAAGTCGAGCCAAGGGGCTCACAATTTTCCTATGCAAAGATTTGTGTGGAGGTTTACTTGGAAAAAGGGCTTCCAACAGAAGTAAATTTAACCCTGGGGTGGTGGAAGCATATCTAGATTCTGGATTACTAGAAAATTTCATTCAAGTGTCATCATTGCCATGAATACAACCATTTTTCTTGGGACTATTCAAAGAAACCTCCTCCTAAAGGTTCTGAGAAACCCCCCAACCTGAAGAACAATGGCAGAATCAACGTAGGAAAGGTAACACGGGTTCTGCTGTTGGCCCTAGACCTAAGGCAAACAAAGGTAACAAATGGGTGAAAACTTCATCCAATCCCTTCAATGCGTTGGAGAATCTAAGGGAATCAGCTGAGGCTGAGAATAGATCTAAAGGAGATAATGAGAATGGTCAAAGCAGGGATGAATCAAAAGATTTAGAGGAAGGAGAATTGAAAGAGGATGCTCCTTCTATGGAAGGCTCGAAGGAATATTCGATCATTCAATCTAAGGATCAATCTCAAAATCTGAAAACCCCTCTCCAACAACATTTCTCTCCCTCTAGTATGGTGAAGGAAATAGCAGGAGTTCTCACGTGACATATGGCTCAAAATTTAGACTGGGCAAACGAGTGAAGCAACCAAGATACTAAGAGTTCTCGGAAGAGGGGAAGGACAAAACAAAAAACCCTAAGTAAAAAGGAAGATGAGTAGAATAAGAAATTGGGAAATCAACCTCTAATCTCATAAATTTTAAAAAATAAAGGGACTAAAGGTAAGCATGGGAAGGATGGAGGGATGCCCCAAATATCCATCTTAAAATGATTATACTATCATGGAATATAAGGGGTTTGGGAAGCCCTGCAAAGTCCCTATATTTAAAAGATATGACAAAGCAAGAATCTCCATGGATTATTTTTCTGCAAGAGACAAAATGGAGGAACAAGAGGTCCATAAAATAGTTGGGACCTTCTTGAAAGAAAGTGAAGGCATCATTCAACATGCTTGGGGAGTCTAAGTGGGTCTTGCCACCTTTTGGTCTCCATCTCACTTTCCCTTAGTCAATAGTGTTAAGCATTAGTTTTGGATTTTGGTTGTTTTAGATAATAAAGAAAATAGCGAAAGGATTATTGTGATTAATGTGTATGCACCCATGTTGTATGGGCTGAAGGCGGAGATTTGGGATTCAATAGAGGAGACATGAAGGAGGGATAGGTATCAAACCCGTATATTTGGAGATGAATTCAATACTATGCTTAATGCATCTTAAAAAAGAGGGGGATCAATAGTCTAAGATCCTTTTAGGGATCAAATGGAAGACTTGATCTAAGATTGGGATTTGATTGACGTGGTCCTGAAAGTAGGTAAGTATACCAAGAAAAATCAATAGGCAGGGGAAGGCCACATTGCGAAGCACTTGGATCATTTTTTGGTCCATAGTAGCTGACTTCTCAAAGGTCTTGATTGTTTTTCTGATATCAAATCCAATGGAATCTTAGATCATCGTCCAATCATCTTGCAAATAGATAAATTAGAAAATTATGGGCCGATACCATTATGCTTTAATGTAGTAGGGTTCAGGAAGAAGGAGTACAAGATCTAATTATTCAGGTGTGGAAAATTCTGGTTCAAGGCTCACAATCCTTTATATGGGAATCTAAACTTCGCAATGTTAAAAGGGATCTCAGAAAATGGTTGAAGGAATCCTTCCAACCTTTAGGGAAAACGAAGAAGGCATTAATTGAGTAGTTGAATATTCATTATAAATTGGTAGATAGTCCGCCGATAGAATATTGGCATCTGTGGAGGGAAATGAATTTGACTAGGGATACCTTCTCTACTAATTGTCAAGAGGAGGCTCTATGGCAGCCCAAATCCATGAGTCTTTCTCTAAAGGAAGGGGACCTGATTACTTCTTTCACAAACAAGCAAAGGCAAGGGAAGCGAGAAATCAGGTCAAAAAAATTGTGGTAGAAGGAAAGCCAAAAATTTCAGACTATGAAGAAATTAAGAAAGAAGTGTATCTTCACTTTAGGAATTTATACTTTGAAGAGTAGATTTCTATATATTAGGCAGGTGAGTTTATTAGGTACATGCCAACGGTAATCTCCCCCTCTGCAAATTCAAATTTGATGAAACCCATAGATGATGAAGAAGCACTTGAGGTTATCATATCTTTTAATCCATATAAGACCCCAGGACTAGATGGATTTACTATATGCTTTTATCATTCCTTTTGACCTTTAATCAAATCCAATTTCTTGAAAATGTTAAACCACTCGCAAGTGAGGAAAAAACTAGGAGGGGGAACAAAGTCCTCTTTCTTGGCATTAATCCCAAAGGAATCAAATCCTGTGAACTTCTGTATATTTCACCCCATTTCCCTTTGCAACACATGTTACAAAATTTTTACTAAAATCATAGCCAATATATTGAAGCCCTTACTCCCCTCCTTTATCTTGGATAATCAGGGAGGATTCATGCAACATAGGATCATTATGGATAACATTATACTGGTTCAGGAAGCAGTTCACTCCAACAAGGAAGCGAGAAACAAAGAAATGGTCATCAAGCTAGATATGGCAAATGCAATTGATTAGATAAATCATTCCTTTCTTATTTTTGCTCTAGAAAAGTCAGGTTTTTTGAAGAATTTATTCAATGGTTAAAAGCTTGCATTGGTGGCCCTTGGATCACTCCTCTCATCAATGGGCACCCAACTCCATTTTTCATGGCTCCTTGAGGATGGATTCAGGGATGTCATTTATCCCCCATCCTCCATATTATCATGGCAGAAATCTTTAGTCCAATATTGGAAGCGCTAGGGAGAAAGGTTATATTCTGAGGCTTAGAATAGTCTGGAATGTAAAAGAGATTAACCATTGCAGTTTTTTGATGACACTCTTCTTCTTCGCTGATCATCTAGAATCATCACAACTTGATTGAATATGTCTTGGATAACTATTTGAAGGTTTCTGGAGGTCTGGTGAATAAGAAGAAAAGCTTGATATTAGGATGGAATTACTCTGAAAACAATCTACAAGATATTTATCTCATCTTGGGATTCCCTCTAGCCAAAATCTGGAGAGTATTCCCTTACCTCAGTCTTCCAATTTCCTTGGGGCCACCCTCAACAGAGGATTAGGAAGCGGTCCTCCAAAAAATCCAAAAAAAATCCAATATTTGGGTGTTAGACGGTTGAATGTGGTTGGGAAAATAATTCTCATAAAATCAGTTCTATTTTCTCTCCCCATTTATATTGGATCGATATTATTGCCCCCCAAAAGCATAATACACAATATCAATAGCATGATTAGGAAATTATTTTGGAAGGGTGGGAAAATTAATGAAAAAAATTCATTTGATAAATTTGAACACAATCAGGCTTCCAAAAAAATTGGGGGGATTAGCAATAAAGGATCCAAAATATATGAATTTATCTCTTAGAGCTAAACTAGTTTGGAGACTTTTGACAGATTCCAAGGAGTGGTGGAAGCAGCCTTTCTGAGGAAGTATTTCTCAAAAATTCATCTTCTAAGGCTGGAGGACAAGGTTTGGGAAAGTTCTGGGACTAAAATTTGGAAACTGTGCAAAGCCTCAGCTTCAGTGGTTTTGGAAAAGTTTGGGTGGCAAACGGGTAATGGAAGGCAAATTAGACTATGGAAGGGTCATATTCTTCCTAATGATCTAATGAGGGCTAATTAAGAGGTTTGGGATCTGGCTAGGTGGATGGAGGATCAAGGATTGATAATTTTGGCGGACATATCTATTTTGGATGAAAACAGCCAGTGGGTGGATTGGTCTTGCCCCAATTCCCCGCCTTAGATGTCTCATCCTTGGGAAGTATTGGTAAAATTTCTTAAAGGATATGCGCCTAATGTCTCTTCTCAGTTGGACTAACGAATATGGAAGGGAGGCAAACAAATGCATTACACAGTTAAAGAAGGATATGCAATTTTAATCAAGAATATCCCACATACAAAAGCCTCCAGAATTTTGAGTAGGATTTAGAACACGGATAGCTTTTCGAAAGTGAATACCTTTTGATGGGAGTTGGTTCACGACAAAATATTAACAACATAGAACTTAAAAAAAAGACAGATCTAGGGTCTGTCATGGTGTGTGCTATGTAGAAATTCTGAAGAAGATATATCTCATGTATTTTTTCATTGTTCTTTATCCACAGAGGTTTGGAGATCTGTGTTGCACCCAATAAGCCAAATTCATCCATTCTTGATAATTGAAAGGAAATGTTTGAGAATTGGAGCTCTCACCCTTAATGGAACCTTGGACATTATTCAAATATCTCTAAGTGTTGGGAATCTATACCAAAATATTTCTCCTAGGAAATTTTGACTGCAAGGAACAATGTTATCTTTAAGGAAATAAAGTCTGTTATCTCATCTATAGCTTGTAAAGCCTCTTAGTTGTTATTTGAGGTAGTATCTTCAAAAGGTTTTGATCCAGATGATATGGTCAATATTTTGGATGCTGAAAGATATTGGATCAACATAAAAATGCCCCCAACTTTAAGTTGAAACCTAAACATTTCCAAAGGAATATTCCCTTTATCATTCGTTTTCCAAGTGGTTAGTTTGTGGAATCGAGGAATTCTTTGGGAAAATATCAAATTTTATTTTATCTTATTTTATTTATTTATTTATTTTTTATGGTGTTTCGAAATGGAATTTGGGGAGGAAGGATTGGGAGGAGTTATCTTTCACCCCGATGGAAAATTTGAGAAATGTTTGCATGGGGTTTGTGATTCACCTCAAATAATCAGGCGGAAGAATTAGGACTATGGCAAGGGCTCAAGATGGCATAAATTGAAGGAATCCTCCAATTACGTGTCTTTGAAGACTCTCTCATTACAATTCAAAAATGTAACAAACTGAAACATTGCAAGGACCCTAATTCAAGACCAAACTTAGAATCCAATTTCTTATGAAAAAAATTGATATTTTGGAGTTCTATCATATCAAGTGAGAGAACAACACTATGGCAGATGATCAATCTAACATGGCCTCAATTTGGATCAAGGTGAGTTGATGGAGGTGGGTAGAAGGATAACTATATGTCACATACCATGATTGTTCATAAATCGAGGACCTTGAAATTCTTAAGGGTCATTAAGGGTGATAATTCGACTAACAAGTTGCATAAATTTTGTAGTTATTTCATGGTACAAATGCACTTTAGTGACTGCTTTCTACAGTATGATATGACCCTTCATCCAACAGATGGATAAACACAAGGATTATTGCTAAGCATGTGGACAGGTGGGATGTCTTCGGTAAATATTTAAGGCAGGCCAGCAGTGAAGGACTTGAAATTTCTATGAGCGAGGAAGAATGTATTAGCTCGACCGTGTGTGTTTATGTCCAAACCAAGAAGCAATGAATTCACAATTGTTTGCAGGGAAAGTATGAAAATATCAGTAAACTTGAAAGGAATCCTACCACCATCATTTTGAAGTTAATCCTGGCTATAAGAGGATGGTTGCATATAATTCATGCATAGTGGCTCTCCATTCATTCCCTTTGAGTTCAGAAGAAATGGCCTCCTCATCAAGAAATGGTGTTGACTCCCTAGATGAGATTGAAAGGGCGTTCAAGTAGGAAATCAAGGAGATGATCTCTAGGATAGGTGGGAAAATAATTTCTAAGGCTCGCAATTACTTTGCCCTGGTAATGGGCTAGTTGGAAGGTTTGAAAAAAGATGTTGAGAACATGCAAGTGATGTTGGAGGTAATCATATCCAAGATAAAAAATATCAATTATAAAATGGAGAACTCCGAGGTCAAGCTAAAGACTGCAGTGGTTTCAGTGTTAAAAGAAATATTTGGTCTCAGTGAAAATGGTGAACAAGATATGGTGCTTGGTGAGGGAGGGGATCTCCCTCCAGTGTTTCCTGAACAACAAGAGATGTAGCAGGAGTAGGGGCAACAAGGAGAAACAAAACCATTCAAGAAGGAGGAAGTGAACAAGGCTGCTATGGATAGTTCAACCAGAACAATGCGAAAGGAATTGGGTAGTTAATTTCATAGTAATTATTAGATTATGTTATGTAGGTATGTAAGTATTAATGGGTTATTTTGGAGAAATTACAAGAAGAATGATGTAGTAAATATGGAAAAAACAACACTCCATATCCAAAGACATTGGTCAGAGAAATTTTGGAGGATTGTGCAAATTTTGTTGCTTTTGAATGTAATGAGAGTTTCCCAAATGACCTGACACAGGTTCCCCAACACCACAAATTCACTAGAAACAATACTCAACAAGACCAAATACACATCTACTACAGTCCAAATTGCCATCACCTTTGAAACAGTTAGAAAGGACCAAGCCAAGGATGAAAGATCCTCACACAGAACCACCTCTCCCAATGCATAGACTAAGCCAAAGACTAAAAAAAAATAGACTGAACATGACCCAGTAACTCAAAACATGTTGATGCCAAAACATGAAAAAATCCATGATCACCGAGCACTGACCAAAAGTAGAGGACGAGAGATAATAAAAGTCTTGTTATGAACTATCACTTCCCCAAATTTTAACCAAAAATTGGGATGCTTGGCTTCAAACAAGTAACACACTTCGAATTGAACCAATAATAATAATTTTGTAGACCATAAGTTTGGTTAGGGAGTAGCCCCGATACCCTTCTCCTGAATCCCACGCAATCCTGCGTGTCCCTACCAATATGCCCATTGCACACAGAAATCGAAATCGCCATTAGGGACTCTCCATCCAAGTGGAGTTGACTATATCCTTTTTCTCGGGAAATTAATAGACCCTTGGTGAGGGTAAAAAAATCCATGACATTTTTACTAATGCACCCATAATAGCTTGCATAAAAGTGCAAAGGGCGGTGTAGTACACCTGGGGGGATAGTATGGGGTACAGAGGGAGGTACCCAAGGGAATAATGTAATACTGGGATGGGCCATAGTTAAGAAATAAAGTGGTTAACCTACATCATGTAAGGGACCACAAGTACTTAGCAATAATGTGATAAGCCCATGGTATTAGATGTATGGTATTGAGAGACCCATGGTAGAAATATGCCTAGAAATAACAAGAGAGAAATAGATAAACTTTAGATATTTATTAATATCAAAACCCTTGAGGTAGGGTAACGCCAAACAATCACTCCTTAAGGAAGGAGAACATTCCACAAGCCATATGCTTGCCAATACAATAATCCTTGACATCTCTCCATGGGGAGTCTCTAGCCTCTATATAGGCTTCATACATACAATACCATGGGTCATTACTACGGGTCTCTCAATACCATACATCTAATACCATGTGCTTATCACATTATTTCTAAGTACTTATGGTCCCTTACATGATGCGGGTTAACCACTTTATTTCTTAACTATGGCCCATCCCATTATCACATTATTCCCTCGGGTACCTCCCTCTATACCCCATACTATCCCCCCAGGTATACCACATTCCAACCCCATTAAACATATTTCGTCCCTGAAACATAAGAAGAACACAAATAATAAGATCTACTAAAAATAGTAGTCCACTGGTACCATGCACGTGCATCTATCCATCCAAGAGAAAGGTGAACCCTCGATCTATCTGGTGCCTCGCTCACTTGAGATGAAAGTTGACCCTGGAGGCTCTTCTATGTTGATGTGTTGTCGGTGTATCATCACCCCTCTCTATTTGTCATGTGGGGGTTTTTGTTCCTGTGGCTAATTTTTTGCCATCGTGTTGGTTGTTTTCTTGTGGGTCGATGTGGGTGGTGATATGTTGAAGTTTTAACCAACGGTGTATCTTTTTTTAATTCACCACCTAATGGAGCCTGATTGGTATCTGGTACATGTTGTGGTGCCTGTGGTTGTTGTTATCTTCCAATATTACTTCAACCATGGATTCCTCATCTGATGTATTAGTACCTATAACATTTTCTGCTTCAGCCTCCTTGGACTCTACCTATTTATTGATGGAAATATCCTGTAATGTAATTTTCTCCTTTTTATACCAAAGCTTTAGGAATTTCTTTTGCACATTAATATTGATAGTACCAACAGATTCCATCCAAGGGTATCCATATTTGAAGCATAAAAATCAGAATGCACTACATACTTATCCATAGAAATCTTCAAATCATTATAAACTTGAACATCCTCATTATCAGCCCGTGTGTTTTCTCTGTGTTTTGCTGGAACTTGCAATTTTTTTGCCAAATTAACATTTATAAGATTTTGCCTACAACTAGGATTTATAGACACGATGATCTTCTCCTTTTGAATACATCCATGAACTTGTAATAAGGATATATCAGTAGAAAATAACCCCACATGTTTCTCATTATCTTGTTTTCCAGCATGAGACCATTTCTCTAAAAGGATTTTTCAAATTCTTCATCTGAAAGTTTGTACAACTTCTTGCTGTCAAGTGATCTCCACCATATGGCAACCTCATCTTTCAAACCAAGCAATATGAAACTTTTCCAATTTATCCCATATGCTGACTTTTCCCTTCTTATGTATCCTTCAATAGTAGGGCCATCATATTTTCTTGTAGAAAACATCTTGCTAGAAGCCACGAGGAGGGTTTTGAAAAAACACTTGGTGAAAATTTAAAATGGCCATAGTTCAATCAATATTGCTCAGGATCATTATTATGACCTATTTTCGGAAATGGAATGACCATTTTGCATCTTCCTATGAGATAGAAATCCCAGTCTAGGCACTTTGGAATTTCAGATTTGCGCTACAACTGTTTCACCGTCACAAAAAATTATGAAAAAGGAGATGATTTTAATTCAACGATATTGTAGGTTTTAACCCCGTATAGAAATTACTTGCATACGAATTCTAAAACACAAAAAATAAACAATGCGAGAGCATAACACATAAAACACATATACACATAGATTTTCCCCTGGATCCCAAAACCGGGACTACCAGTTTGTTTTTTCATTATTTTTCTTTTAATGTTACAATAGATATTTATACATGCCGAAGCATCCAATACCATGGACGAAAACCATTGCATCCAAAACCATGTGCGAAAAATCATGGACAAAACCATAGGTAGGTCTGCCCAACCTAATATAGGGTCCAAAAACAAAAATTTTTGGGGCCCTGCCCTGGACCCCATAGAGTGGGGTTACCTGCACCCCTCAAACCCCTATGACTCCCCCGACAACGCAATCAGTGCAACGAAGGGGGGGCTCCGCCACCCTCCTAAGCCCCCGGTTAACTACGTGGGCTAGTCGTGGAAAGAATATAACACAATCCAACATTCTCCCACTTGTTGTTTTCTTTCCAGAGGGGGCCACAAGAGAGCTTAGTCATTTATCCAGCCCTGCAACACCCATTGTTTCTCTACACCAAGAGAACTTCTTAGAGCTCACATATTTTGTCAATGCGTCTGCAGTATTCTTCAAAGTGTCCACCTTTACGAGAAACACCTTTTTGTCTTCTATCATATACCTCACAAAATGATACTGAACATCAACGTGATTTGTCTTTGAATGATATGTAGCGTTCTTTGCCAAGAAAATTGCACTTTGGCTATCACAGTCTATCCTTACAGCTCCCTGTACTAACCCCATACTTGAACACAATCTCTACAACCAAACTGCTTATTTTGCCTCTGTAGTTGATAGTGCCACTACAGATTGTTTCTTACTCATCCAACTGACTTCACCTCCAAATAGGTTAAACACATACCCACTTGTAGATCTTCTTTGATCCAGATCTCCAACCCAGTCTGCATCAACAAAGCCACGAATATCTAACACTCTGTCCAATCCTGGTCTTCCTTGGTAGCACAAACCATAATCACTAGTGCCACACAAATACCTGAAAGCCAACTTCACTCCGGTCCAATGCTCCTTCCCTATTTTTGACATAAACCTGCTCAATACTCCCACTACATGTGCAATGTCTGGTCTAGTATAGACCATTGCATACATCAGGCTACCGAATGCACTTGCATATGGAACATGAGACATGTCCTCTTCCTCTTCTTGTGTCTTGGGACACTGTTCAACACATAACCTCACACCTATAGGAATAGGAACCTTCACCAATTTACTATCTTGCATGTTAAACCTATGCAGTATTGTCTCGACATACTTCCTCTAGTTTAACCAGACCTTCCTCTTTGCCCGGTCTCTTTTAATTTCCATGCCCAAAATATAGTTTGCAGCACCAAGATCTTTCATGTCGAATTTGGAGGACAATTGGGTCTTCAAATCCTGGATAATTTCCTTGTCATTTCCAACCAATAACATATCATCCACATACAAGACTAGATAAATAACACGGTCACCAATTAACTTAAAATACACACAGTGATCTGCTTTGCTTCTGGTGAAGCCAAGTGTTATACAACAAATTGATCTCCTCATCAAGCCTAGAGGTGAGTTAGTGACCCTACTAAAGCATGTTGCTAGTATGGGAACAACGTCAGTGAAACTTGGTGAAGTTCCAAGAGTCAAAGGAACGAATTGACTCACAAATATCTCGATATTTGTTCCTATAATTACTCAAGAAAAGCAAGGAAACATCCAAATTCGACCTATTTGGAGGATTTCTAATTTGAAAGGAGGCAAATGTGAAAGAGTTGAAAAGCATGGAAAGTTCATTGCTTTTTCCCTAGTGAACTCAAGGAGGAGCTTGGCAACCCTAACTCAATTGCTATATAAGCAAAGTGAGGGCTATTGTGAAAGAGGTCAGAGCATTTGAAAGGATAGCATACTTGACTGTTGAGCATTGACTCATATCATAAGAAGTGAGCAAGAAGGGAGAGAGAGAGAGAAGCTAGAGGGATAAAGGAAGGTTGATACAACAGATGGTTGTAATCACTCTTTCGACATTAATATAGAACTGCAGTTGTACTATCTACTCATTCATTTAGTTGTTTGTTCAATACCTATTAGCATGAGTAGATTAGTGTAGAGCCTCTATTCTACACCTACTTATCTACCATTTTCCTCAATCTTTCCTTATCTTTTGCCTCATTTTCACCATAAATCGACCCAGATCATTACATTAGGTGTTATTAAGCATGATTAAGTAAGTTTCGCTAATGGATGACTATTTGTTTAGATTTTGACTTACTTGCAGGAATCCCGCAACTATCTGATGATCCTGCAGCTATCTGAAGATCCTGCAGCCTTTTTGTTAA